>CM027878.1:37277735-37285235 GCA_016097615.1 Eucalyptus dawsonii | reverse complement strand
GAAGTTGCAAATTCTGAGGAGTCGGTATCAATTTATGCCTAATTGCTCCACATATAGTTCCTTTAACCACATTTTCTAAACGAACCAGAGCCAATCCGAATTGATCTTGTAAGAGATCCGCTACAGAACGAATACGCTTATTTTCAAATGATTCATATCGTCAAGTGTACCCATTCCGAATTTCATTCCAATCAAATGATCCGCAGCTGCCAATATATCTCGCGGTAACAAAAATGTATTGTTCTGAGGTATATCAAGATTTAGTCTCCGATTCATATTTCGTCGACCAATCCTTCCTAATTCACATCTTTGTTGAAAGAATTTTTTTGTAATTCCTTACATAAGGATTCAGAAAAAATACCGATCTCCGCCTACACAAGCAAATTGTTGATAAAACTCCAAAATGGCATTTTTCTTTTGACCCAATTTTTTTCTCTTCTCATTCAGGAAAGACAAGAAAATCTCAGGATAGCAAACATTCTCTAGAATTTCTCTTAGATTCGAACCCATAGCTGATGATAGAACTAGAATAGATATTTTCTGTTTCCTACTCACACGAGCCCATATCCTTGCTTTTCGATCAATCTCTAATTCTAATCTTCCTCCCCAATCTGATATTATGGTCCCGGTATAGACCGAAATTCCGTTATGGTCCAATTCTGACCGGTAATAGATACCGGACTTTGCAATATTTGATTGATCACAATTCTGTATATTCCATTTACTATAGAAGTTCCCAGGGAATTCATTAAAGGAATGTTTCAATAAAAAGAGTTTGTTCTTGCATATCCCTACTGGTTTTCCAAATTAATCCCGCGGATACATATAATTCAGAAGAATATGTGAGTGATTCATATACAGCATCTCTTTCTTTTATCAAAGGTTCTACCAATTGATATGTTTCCACAAATAATTGAAATTCAATTTCTTGATCTGTATCTTCAATTTTTGGAAACTTATAAAGTTCTTCTGTTAAGCCCTGATCAATGAATCTACAAAATCCTTCAAATTGTATCTGATTAAACCCAGGTATTGTAGACATTCCCTCATTTCCATCCCCGAGCATTTTGAATTTCCCTTTTCTCAAAAATTCCATTATTGAACCATTCTTCATCAAATCATATGGATTGATTTAGCAATGATGGAATTTCTATTTTGTTTACTGAATCGCATGAAATTTGACTCACCCCGTATATGGAATGTATGAAATGCATATGAACGGAGGAATAAAGACAATTTTATATTCAAATTGGAATTTGGAACAGATAGAAAATCGAAAGGAATTAATAAATGCCACTTAGGCTTATGGAGTTTTTTGGATAGAATATCAAAAAAAAAGTGATTCCATTTCTACCATTATTATGATATTACATACTCTAATCCGATTGGGTACCAGAAAAATGGATTCGGATTTCATCTGTTCGATGATATAAAGACATTATAATCATCAAAAATATAAGTTGATATTTTTTTAGCACTTAACTTTTTCACGGATTCTATTGTTCAACAAAATGAGTTCGGATAAAAGAGAGATACTTTTATTTTACCTTTTTTTCTTTTTTTTAGTAGAAATACGATTGAAGGCGTAACATAGTAATAAAGTTTGTATTTATTAACCATGTGTAGATAGCTATCTATGTTTCCTCCTTTTTATTTAAGTTCTATTCGGGACAGCGCGTGCTATGCTATATCAAAATTTCCATTTTCTATTCCATCTATTGAATGAAAAATTGAAGCACTACAATTTACTAATAATTCTCTAGAGTCATCATATATAGATATGATATCCAATTAGATATTTGTATAACAATTTATGTTCTGGGGGTTTACATATACTTCTATTTGCTGTTATAATGGAAATTGGAAAGGATTTTTTTTTATGGAAAAGAATCAATACTGATTAGTTATGTATCAATTTGGATTTTCTTATAGAATTAGAATTAGGATTAAGAAAAGACAATTTTGGATTCAAATCCAAGAATCGTTCATGAATTTACAGTCCCATTTAATAGTTAATGGTTCCAATTTGTCCTAAATTTTGGCTTTTGGGACTGAAAAACCACATTTGGTTTTTCAATTTTTCAATATCAATATAAAAAAAGAGGGAAAATTTTTAGATATTTCGTTTTTGAGATACTATACATACAACCGAAGGATGGATCAATCCAAAAAACGAAGGATTTTTTTCTTTTCGGGCAGGGGTTAAATTTAAGAAAACGGGATTCAAGATGCAAGTCCAATAAAAAAAGAAGTTTTGGAATCCCCACTCTCGACGCAAACAAAGGAGACTTTTTTCATCTATTTTGTAGGGTATCATACATTTTGGCGGCATGGCCGAGCGGTAAGGCGGGGGACTGCAAATCCTTTTTCCCAGTTCAAATCCGGGTGTCGCCTGATCAAGAAAAAACTCGAAATCTCTTATTTCGTTTTGCTGATATAACTCGCTGAATTTTTCCCCAACAGAAGCAAACAAAGTAAAAAAGGACTCTTGAGACTTGCTTGCTTGGTTCGAAACATCTGGAAGTTTTGGCTCTCGAAAGCTAAAGTGCTCTAAATCCTTGCCTCTAGGATTCAAGGACAGATGAATGGTGGAAGGGCTCTCATATAAAGATTTATTGATTCCCTTCCACTACTAATGTAGTGTTTAATTACCGGGTCCTGAATTCGATTGGATAGCCCCACGGAAAATCGAATTAGTGGTTGTGGAAAGGGGCTGAAGATACTTTCTATAGAGACTCAGGAGAGTCTCTAAGTCCTCGCTATCAATAACAATTCGACGGAAAATTGGCTTTCGAAAATGGAAATGAAAAAAAAAAGATTCTTTCTTTTCAACAAACCCTAGTCAAAAATGGAATAGGTAGTCCTCCGATTGTTTCACAGAGACAATACTTAGACAGTAAGAATTAGATCAAATGGGAAATAAAAGGATGTATAGATAACGATCTATCTTGACATTCTATTTTTCATATTTTTATACCTTGTCTAAAGATAAAGACAAGAAAAGATAGAATAGGTCTTATTATTCCTACATCTTAGGAAGATTCCCCTGATACTTCTAAATGGGTCACTGCGTATTTTGCTTGTGCTTAACGTTTTCCGATTCTACTAGAAAAATAATATTCTATAAGAATTTGAAGAATTTGTTATAAGCAGATTTATTAGAGCCTTTGATCAATGGTGTTGGGTCAGAATCCCTTTTTTGACTCTACGCCAGTGATTCCACTATTATTAGTGAACAATAATATAATGGAATAATTCCTTCATAGAGATAGGGGACATAATTTACATGGATATAGTAAGTCTTGCTTGGGGCTGCTTTAATGGTAGTCTTTTACATTTTCTCTTTCACTCGTAGTATGGGGAAGAAGTGGACTCTAAAGGTACTACTAATTGAGGCGAGGAATCAAACTGTATCGATTGTTTTCTAGATCGTTTTTGCAAAAGCCTTTTTCCTTTTTATTTGATTTTTATTTGTTTTTCTTTCCCTTTTTATTAAGAGAAAACGTTCGGTTATTATATTAAGTGGATACGTACCTTCTATAGGAAACAACATATACATAGTGGTTGTCCAAGGAGGAACTACGCATAATAAGATCTTTACCTTTTGGCAAGTCACATATTGCGCACTTACTTTACCACTTGTTTTTTATTTTAGAAATCTTATTTATGCTATACTTAGGCTTTATTGACTCATTTCATATCATGGTTCAAGAGTTTAAATAAAATGGTGGGTTTTCTTATTTTATTCCTTTTCGAAATCCGGAAGAAATTTCTAGAGAACTTCTTGGATCATCTGTTAACTGCTCAATCAATTACTTCTTCGGAATGCTAAAAGAAAATTAATCGATTTTCCTTTTTTAATATACTATATTCCATACCCCCCGTCGCCCCATGGATTTGATTCTTTCGATCGATACAGGGATTCGTATTGAAAATAATTCGAAATCTAGGAATTCGAAGCGTACTATTAAGAATTGCCTTTCGATTGTTTTTCGATTGATTGGAATCAAGACAAATTAAATAGAATTGGGATACTATGTACATTACATATATCAATACATATATCAAAAGATACATATTGTAGATTAATCTATATTAAGATTCTATTTTTTTTTTTTATTTTATACAGTACAACTTGTTACATTCCAATAAATTTAATAGAATATTAGCTCGTATGGTAGAAAGAAATACATGAATCTTTCACTTCATACTATCGGATCTCATAGAATACTATACTGCTAATTCGAGTCCGCCTATTTCATTTAAGACGCGAGATGAAAATCCTTTGATTTCTTCTATTTCTTCAATCATTGACTAAGAAAGAAGTTAAGTTTGATTCAAATTAATCACTTTGACTGACTGTTTTTACGTATATTATAAGTAAAAAAGCAGTAGAACTAGAATGAAGAGTGCAGTAGCAATAAATGCGAGAATATTTACTTCCATAATCTCATTTTTTTTTATTTGGCAATAACTCGGGATTTAATCCCATAGAGATGATAAATTTTTCGCCTGTAAATTCAATGGGATGAATTACACCTTGATGATATTGAATCGGATCAATATCATGAATAACAATATCTGAGCTATCAAATCAACTCATCGTCGAGAATTGAATAGTATAACATAGGAAGATCTTTTATCCATACCGAATCCAAAATTGGATTCCTGATCCAACCCCTTTACTTTTCTTTTTTATTTGAATTTATCCTTCTTTTTCATTCTTCATTCTTTTTCTATAAACTACCGCCTTCCTTCTACAATCATCTGATGACGTATCATTTGACCTCTCTTACGTTTCCATTGGTTACAAACCCAAACAAACAATAGAAGTCAAATAGAAAAGAAGGAGTTAAGTACTCTTTTTTAATGATTTAATCTTGTGGAAAACAAAAAAAAAAGAAATAAGTATGATAAAAAGAAAGCGAGTCTTAAGGTATAAAAAAATCGAATATTACATCACACTATTTTCGAGTTTGTTCTTTTTCGATAGTACCCTTAAATAAAAATAAAAAAATTATTCATCCCTCTCTCTAAGGAGAGGTTGGATCTTTCTTTGATCTTTATTAATATATATCCTCTTTCTTTGGATTAAAAACGAAACGGGACGCATATATGAAAATAAAAGTTCAAAGTATTCTATCAAAGCAATTATGTGAAATTCATTTTGTATCATACATCTATTTGTGCATGGGTTCCCGGTAAATATATAGTACTCTATTCTATTACACGGATCAGGAGCAATTGAAAAAGCCAGACCCAGTACGGTATCGATATCTCTTGGAATCCTAAACTAAATAGGATACTACCAATAATCGTAGCAATCCACATATGTTCCTATCCCATTAATCAATACTGATTGATGGAATGGAAATTCTTCTATTTCTTTGATGAGAAATGCGAAACGAAAAAAAAAAAAAAGAAAAATAAGAGAAATCCAATACCTGTTGGGAATGAAATTCGACTATTTTATTTGTATCTCTTTTCACATCCAAATGGAGAGATGAATTAATGTATTTTTTGTTGGATTTGATTCCGTCGGGACTGACGGGGCTCGAACCCGCAGCTTCCGCCTTGACAGGGCGGTGCTCTAACCAATTGAACTACAATCCCCAGGAAATAAAGTGTAAAGTGTAGAGTATACATACTCTTATGATTGCATTTAAACCATTTCTTTTTCGATTCGAATCGCCGTGGTGCAAGGGTAACAGAGGCTTGAGTGCTATATTGATATCTCCATGGATGGGCACTTTAGTGAGAGCGACACAGATTACTAGTAATCCTTTTACTATTGCCAAATCGGGTAATAATCAATCTTTAAATGAAAAAAAGATTTCTTTTACTTACACTTTCGATTTAGACTTATATTATGAAATTCGATTTTTAGCAAAAAATCAGAATTTGTGCGAACAAATAAAATAAATAGAACAGAGCAAATAAAGCGGTAGGGATATATCAGAAAATTGTACTTTTTTCTATTCTTCCGTTTCGTAGCCGGAATTCTTTATGAAGAACAAATGGGCTATATCATTTCATGGTGGATCAGCGAATTCTTGGGCCGAGCTGGATTTGAACCAGCGTAGACATATTGCCAACGAATTTACAGTCCGTCCCCATTAACCGCTCGGGCATCGACCCAGGAAGAATCAATTCTAGGCTTATTGATAATCCACGATCAACTTCCTTTCGTAGTACCCTACCCCCAGGGAAGTCGAATCCCCGCTGCCTCCTTGAAAGAGAGATGTCCTGAACCACTAGACGATGGGGGCATACTTGCCCGACCGCCATCATACTATATTATGCTCATGGTATAGTATGAACAGTTTTTTGAAATTGTCAATATAATGGAATGGTCTGACTAGACCCGAAAGATCTTTCTGTCTTTCAAAATTCCATAAAATTTTGGAATTCGTCATTTATATTCCTAAATCATTCATTCGAATCACCATTCTATAAATAAATCTATCTTGAATTCTATAAAATAGAATGAATATCTTATGGATTCATTATTCCATTTAAATATTAATTAAAACTGAAAATAAGAAAAAAAAGAACAATTTTTGAATGAAATGAAAATAAAGAAAATAAAAAGAAATAGAAGTAATACGAAGTAAGGATCCTTTCAGGAAGTGATTGGTCTGCCCGGAAAAGGGGGTTAAACTCCAGTTCTTCCACTTTCATTGATTCACTTTTCTTCAGATGAGATAGAAGTATTCTATCTCACAACAAGCTAGGAAATTAACAAACGCCCCATTTTGAAATCTGGGAGGGGGATCAAGATCAAGAAGTTATCGAAATTTTTTCTTTAAGAATTTATTTGATTCAGGGAACAAATTCAATTTCTTCATCATATGATTCGATAAAATATTTTGAATCTATGTCGAATTGGTAGATAATCTCAATCAAATGAATTTCGTTTTAATGGGAGTCAATTTATTAATTAATTAGGGTCAGCCTTGAAACAATTCATTGCATTGCTATTTATCAAATCTAATTTTGACCCTATACTATCTAGGTAGGTCAAATTTTTCGTTACTGAATGAACCACACTAGCCATTCAGAGTCTACTGCATAGATTTCTATAAATAGAATCTATAGATAGAAATATCTATAATATATATATAGATATATCTTATATGCATAGTAGGAACTGATTCAGGAATTGAATCAAATGGGCCCTTTTAACTCAGTGGTAGAGTAACGCCATGGTAAGGCGTAAGTCATCGGTTCAAATCCGATAAGGGGCTTTTTTTTCATAAAACTCCATCG
This sequence comes from Eucalyptus dawsonii, assembly GCA_016097615.1. Taxonomy (NCBI): domain Eukaryota; kingdom Viridiplantae; phylum Streptophyta; class Magnoliopsida; order Myrtales; family Myrtaceae; genus Eucalyptus; species Eucalyptus dawsonii. Next base: position 37,277,966 of record CM027878.1, on the reverse strand, counting down.
CTATTATTCATATATGAATGGAAAAATAGATATATTGTTGATATTTGTAATAAAAAAGGAACTAACTCTATCATTTTTATTATGATAAGTTCTCATTATCGATAAGTTATCATTATCAATATTATAGTAATTTTAGTTATAAAATAAAGTGGAACACTTGTTTATATTTATTATAATAAATAATCATAACATAAGCACGTCTCTTGAATTGCCAAATATTCCTATTTTCCA
>CM027878.1:37010355-37277635 GCA_016097615.1 Eucalyptus dawsonii | reverse complement strand
ATTCCGTCATAGAAGCAAACAAAGACAAATTTTCCACACTCTTTGGTTGAAATTAAAGAGGCTGATCCTACACTCAAGGCTATTAGGCCCATTATGCTTCAGAGATCAGTCTTACACCAAACTGATGAGGAAATGTAAAATTGCCTTTACTCTTTCCTGATGTTCTACAATTAGTCTCTATCCATGCAAGATGAGCACAAATGCTATATATACATTCCATTTGAAGAAAAGGAGGCCCTAGGATTCTGTAATAGAAGCAAACAGAGACGAACTTTCCACACTCTTGCTGAAATTAGAGAGGCTGATCCTACACTCAAGGCTCTTAGGCCTATTATGCTTCAAAGATCAATCTTACACCAAACTAATGAGGAAACTGTAAAATTTCCCTTAAACTTTCTTAATGTTGTGCAGTCAATCTCCTTATATTTCCAAAGGGAGCCTGAACATGATTAAGAAGAAGTGGCATATGTGCTTGGGGATGGAGGCCCAATTTCATATTTGCTCCTGTTAAAAAGGTAGAATTGCCTTCTAAAGCTTGAGCAGTGGCATTATAGTTGGGATCGTGATCCTAAGATACAGATCAGAGCACTGCAGACTACTACTTTTCTTAGAATCCAGATTGTTCAAAAATTTTGAGAGTCGTAGGATTGTATGATTGCGATCCCACAATTTGGATTGTGATCCTAACAACCATGCACGCATGCACGCACGCACAGAAGTCTTGTGGTGGTGCTAAAGAAAGTCCAACAAAGAAGGAGACCACAGGTCGGATTGAACAAACATACTTGGTCCCAATACCAACAGCTAATTTCTCAAAGCAAAACAGTAAAAAATCATCAACAAAGGGCCTTTTGAATACCGTAAGAAAATTGGATAACAAGTTAGAACTATAATCTTAGATTATATAAGAAACATCAACTACCTTTCACCAATTATGAACTTTTTACCTGCTTTCTTTGACACAACTAAATCCACTTTACATGGCCAGCCATTATATGGAATTATCTCTGCCAAGAATTCGTTCAGATCATAGGCACCATTATAAGAAGTTTCTTTTGGGAAGGTTCAACACTAGCCCTCTTTGACAATATATCTGGAATTTGCATAGGCACCATGCAAAAGCTGAGGAGACAAACTGATTGACCATGTAAAGAAAGGCAAAGGAGATGAAAAATAGGAGGAAGAAAAAAGAGGTTAAAGCTGAGAAAAATGTCTCTAGGAAGAGCGATATGCTCAACAAAATCCCAAAATGTTTCACATGGCCAAATTGGATGAAAATATTAAAGAGTAATTTTCCTCAACCCATGTTAAGCAAAGTGACATTGAGAAGAATGTGTTATGAGCACTCAAATAGAATTGGTGTCAAAGTAAATAGGCATTCAATTATGTAATCCTTTGTCGAGTTGTTGGTTAAGTTTGATATCTATATTAATGCTGAAAAAATCCTTCATAATATTTCCGTGTAATTCAGCCACTTATGAAATATTATTTGGGATTTTGTTGACATTTTACTTAGTTCCACCTCTTTTTCCTTCCTCCTCTTCCTCATTTTCTTCTCCATTTCTCTTTTGTTTCTCTTTTGTTGCACCATCCTGCAAATTAGAAAGATCAAATCATAGAGTTAAAATCAATGGCCCAAAATGATATGCTGAACAATGTTAATAGAGCAAGTTGAGAAAGTAAAGCCAAACTCATGTAATAAACACAGTTGGCAGAACAAGTTGCACATGCATTTTACCTGTATTATATTCCAGAGCAAGAAATAATGCTCAAAATATAAGCCTAGCTTCCGCTCACCGAGTTTGCCTCCTGATCAAACTTAGGTTCATTCTCAATTTTAATAGCAAATGGCTAGGATGATTGGTTCCAAGTCTGGAACCTAGGACCTACCCTGTCGGGACCCATTCCCAATTTTTGAAACCAGGAACCTATTGGAGAAAACTTTCTTATTTGTTTTGAAGCTGACAAAACGTTTCCATCAGTCTAGTCTAAAGACTTGCAGACTCTGTCGTCAAAGTTTGAAGACCGCCAGATTGCCAGACTCAAGATTTAAAGTCTGCCCTCATTGACAGTTTCTAGACCGTCGAAGAAGACTTATCTAGAATTGAGTATTTCTTTTAAAGATTGGATTCGAATGGCTAAAGAAGATCTCACGGCTGGAGATAGCATTTTAGAATCTATTTTTTCATTTTGAGATTAATTCAGATAATTTGGATTCGTTGATTGGCAAAGCATACTTGGAAGGTTCTACTTATGGAAACCTAGATCCTGATTGTATGGACGAGTATGATTGGTAGGCTATTGTCACATTCCTTAAGTAACTCGAGATCTCCTTAATTGATTCTGTCCAACGGGTAAATTGGAAGAAGTCCTTTGGAAGGTGCCAACGGTTATGAAGGCATGGAGGAGTATATAAGGAAGACACTCTAGTTATTCGACGGTGTGCGCGATAGATAAATTTCAAAGTCTGAGGCTCCTTATTCTTTATTAATTCAATTGTTGAGCGAGAATTTGTACTCAAAAGAAAGTTTATACATTTGTGAGGCCTTAAGGAAATGTAGCAAAGTTTCTACACTGTGGAATTATGGACGTAATATTGTAACAACTCTTTTGATTCTTAGTGAAATCCAGCCGGTGGTTTGTCAGTGCGGGAGAGTGGATGTCGGCTTCGATTAAGCTAAACCACTATAAAATCTTGTGTGGCATCCCGAACCCTTCGCAGGTCGCCACAACCGCCAATGTTACACCTTATTACCTTTCTTCTTAGAAGAGGCGTTGTAAATCATAGACCCTTTTTTTTAAAAAAAAAAAAACGGTCCCAGCGCGAGTCATTAGCGGAAGCAAAATAAAACATCACCATCTCTCCCCCTACCAAACCATGATACAAATACACACCGCTAATCACCATGATTAATAGACAAGTCACGACACTTTATTTACATATATTTTCAAGATGGGACTTCTTTGGGTCGATACATCGAAAAGGAAAAGCCAGGACTCAGCCATGTCCAGCCTAGAACCCCAAAAAGAACCCTCGACCCTCTAGAACTCGCGTGCGCAATCCCCATTATCAGCGTCGGCTAACGATCCCCAAAAATCCAGCTCCTACTCGTGACGCACGGGCCTCACACCCAATCCAGTGCAATAGGCAGTGGCTGTGGCAACATCCCTCTCATCACCCCATCGCGACGAATGTGGACAGAGACGAACTCCTGGACGACCGTGCCCCTAGCCAAGCCTATGTCGTACATGACAAAACAGCGCACTTGTATATACGTCAATCCAGGCACAGAAGGACAGCCGAACTCCTCGCACTCAACCTCTACATCAGATGGAAGACCGTAAAATACACCCCGCGTGATGGCAGGGAGCGGCATGCTGCTAATTTGAAATGTTGGTCCCCAAAAGGGATGAGTACAACCACTCAATAGGTAAAGGAATCCAATAACCACTCAATGCATCATACAAGTCATACATGCATTGTAGGCATTACTTACCTCGAAGCCATGCGTATACTATCATGCATCGTCACCACAGTCATAACACATACATGTGTATCATCATGTCATACTCATATCATCGTCATCATGACATTATTATATCACACATGTCATCATCATCATGGCATCATCATACCACACATGTCATCATGCCATATCATATATCATTATCATATCATGCATACCATCATGCCACGGGTAATCATCATCATATCACATCATACATCATCATCATCATGCATATCATCATGCCATGGGTGATCATCATCATATCACATCATACATCATCATTATCATGCATATCATCATGCCATGGGTGATCATCATCACATCACATCATACATCATGCATGATTCAATTTTTCACTTTTAACTTTTATTTTGATCACCACATCACCCTTCCTCGGATCATTAATTTCATCTCATATTTTACACTCGCATCCCATGAGAGAAAACCTCAGGCATTCAGCCATTCCAGGCCACCGAGCATCCGGCCCCCCACATTTCGAGCATCTCGCATCACAACTGGCATCATGAGGCATTCCCCTAGGGCAAAGACCTCCGACAGGGCTTCCAGCATTTACACTCCCTGGCCGGGCATCTCGCACCCCAATCCTGGTATCGCGAGGCATTCCCCTCGAGCAAAGACCTCCAACAGGGCTTCCCGCACCCCCAACTTTTCGGGCATCTCGCATCCTAACTAACATCGCGAGGCATTCCCCTCGGGCAAAGACCTCCGACAGGGCTTCCGGCATTTACACTCCCTGGCTGGGCATCCTGAAACTCCCAGGGCCATCTGGCAATGTATCTCTATACATTCCGGGCATTATCCTCCGCCACAACAATCTCCTCATTTAACATTATTCATGTTCACCAATTTCGGTCTTAATTTAGCATGGCATATGATGTATTGGCAATCAACACTCATGTTCAACATTGAATTCACACATGCATCTCAATGCATACATCAAGACCTCATCACACATACTACATGGTGCAACTATTTATAAAAAAAAATTCATGGAATTTATGCCAATTAAAATAATCCATTTATCATCCCATTTTTTTTACATTTATTTAAATACCAGCTTGTGCCATTTTCAAAAATATTAAATTTAATTATTTATATAATCTCAAAAATCATAAAATTAAGGCAAGTAATAAATAAGACAATCGAGTAATGATTTCATGCAAAAATACACGGCCAATAAAAATTTCACACAATTTCATAATTCACACAAAACAGCATATACTTTTCGGATGAAACCAGAATGCACAGTCTCCGAAGTAATTCAATTAAAATATCCATACGACCTCTAAAAATTACGAAATTTTACCAAGTTATAACCAAGACATTTTCAAACATCTTTTATGAAGACTTTCAAGCCAGATTCTTTCTAGATTAGTTTCTACAGTCTCACAAAGCTTCTGAATCCATTACCGAATCGTCCAGTGTATACTTCTCCGAAACACCGAGTTTTTACCTACCTATTATCTTTTGTTTCCTCTGAAATTTGGATATATTCTACATCAAGATATTCTCTACAAGTTTCATGAAGAGATCTAAGTCAAAAAACCAGAGTATAGTCGTCATTTAGGTCCATGATGTCTCGGGTGTCTTGTAATACATCTCCAGAATTACCGTCTTCAAGATCTAGTCGATTTACTAGGTTATACTTGTTCAAATTTGAGTATGTTGTAGTTTAAGATATCCCCTACAACTTTCGTGAAGGAATCGAAGAGAGATTCTTAGCACAACTCAACATGCAACCACAAATCCATCAAGAGGTCAGTGAAATCGTTCCAGATCTGAGGTCTCCGTAGGATGAGAGTTTAACCCCTTAAATCTCCATCATGTTCCACCAAATTTTAGTATGTTATATTTTAAGATGTTAGCTACAACTTTCATCAAGAAATCGAAGCCAAAATCGGACTCTAAACATGCATGCAAGCTCACACAACATTCTGACTCAAACTGTTCAAGCGAAAACAGCAACACCACTCAAGAACAAGCCATCCATACTTCGGTTTTCCTCTCCTAACCACTCAAATTCGACACTATATCAAACATACATGTAACAAACACATATGCAAGAGCAACAAAGGACCGGCAACTTGCCTCTAGACCACACGAACGGCGGCACACGACGGCAAACGTGTCGGTCGGACGGCGGCTCCTCCTCGGCTCCTCCTCTCTCTCGGCCACTCTCCCCCTCTCTCTCTCTCTCTCTCTCTCTCTCTCTCTCTCACTCTCTTGGCCAAATGAGGTAACCGGCCACCCCTCTCTCTCTCTTCCCTTTAACCCCCCTAATCCTCATCATTAGTAATGATTAGGTTGCCTTACCAATGGCCAATGCATGCCATTCTTCTTGCCACTTGTTACAACTCATGCATGATGGGCTTGGGCTTGGGCCATCCGGCCACTCTTGGGCCTCCTCTTGGGCTGGTCGACAGCCCCCTTTTAGTGGGCCTAATTGGGCCGACTAGCTTGGCCCATCAAGGCTTCGGCCAATGGGCCTAAGGCCCAACCTAAATAAAAATTAAATTTTCCCCTTTTATAATTTCTTCTATAAATTTTAAATTTTAAATTCCACATGGCCAAAGTCTTGTGACATTTTATTTATAGAAATTTAATTTATAAAGTGCATGGCCAAGCATAAATTATTATCATTAATCTATCTAATTTAAAATCTCATAAACACAAGCACAAATCACCTAATCTTAAAAGAGTCTAATAGCTAAAGCATTAAACCATAGGTAATTTCATTACCTAATTAGAGGCTTTAACACACCTTATAACTTGACTTTGAATTTTTTTGGGATGCCACAATTCTCCCCTCCTTAGAGAATTTCGTTCTCGAAATTAGACACCACTAGGAGAATCTATCACTGACATGTTTAATCGTTTTACAAAAATTGTGAATAGTCTTGAGTATCAAGGTCAACCAATCTTTGGACTCATGAAGGTTAACAAATTGTTGTGTGGACTTTCCAAAGATTGGAATCACGTAAAGACTTCAATAAAAGAGACACAAAGAATCATGCCGCTCTTCGTTGACAAATTGATTGGCACTCTTCAGTCTTATGAAGTGGAGCAAACCAATGAAGATGAAGATTCCAAAAGTAAAATATCTATTACTTTAAAATCTAATGATGATTCTGATATTACAAATTTTGAAGACGATATGGACGATGAAGAGCTTGCTCTCATGATAAGAAGGTTCAAAAAACTGAACAAAAAGGGAAGAAGATTCAATTGAAAGAAACAAAGCTCTCAAAAATTTCAAAATAAATCAGCTGAGGACGATGAATCCAATAAAGATGTGATTTGTTTTGAATGCAAGAAAAAGTGACACATCAGACCTAACTATCCCTTGCTGAAGAAAAAGAAATGAAAAGCTGAAAAATACAGAAATGCATTCAAAGCAGAAACTTGGAGTGATACCAAATGCAAAGAGAGTGATGATGACTATGCTAATATTTGTCTAATGGCACAATCAGAATCAGATTCAGACTCTAAGACAGATACAAACTCAAACTCAGACAGTGAAATCGAGGTAAGTAATTTAAAAATTCCTACTAAAGTCTCTAAATATATTGATGAATTGTGTCTTAGTCTCAAAACCTCTCTCAAGAGGATTTTCGAGCTAAAAAGGGAAAATTCTACACTGAAGCAACATGAGATTGTTTGGAAAGAAAATGTCGAAAACTTAGATAAAAGTTTTATTGCTTTGAAAGAAAATGCATACTCTCTTTAAAAAGAAAACACACTTTTGAAAAATGATATTTCAAGTATTTCAAAAAGGTTTTCTATAGGATTTGAGAAATTGGAAAAGATTCTTTCAGCACAAAGACGTTACTTTAACAAATCAGGATTGTGAATGACTTCTGAAACCATTCCTCTAATTGATTTTCCAAAAGTAAAGGAAAGAATCAAACAAAGACCTACAAAAGACTTTTATAGAAATCATTTTCAAAAAATCTTTATAAAACCTGTTGACCATAGTGCTCTTAAATGTTCTAAGTGCAACAGCTCAAAACACTTTGAGAAAGAATGTCCCATGGTTTGGAAACCTGTTAAGAAGGTTTGGGCAAAGGCCGTATATTGCACTAACTCCATTGGACCCAAGAAAGTGTGAGTACCAGAGAAAGCTTGAGTTACTTTTTTAAATGCAGGTCACTATCAAGAAAAAGGTCAAATGGTACTTGGATAGTGGATGTTCAAGACATATGATAGAGGATTCAAGTTGTTTCATAAAGCTTATACAAATTAATGGTGGAAAAGTCTCTTTTGGAAGAAATAGCAAAGGAATAATTGTCGGATGCGGAATAGTAAAAATTGGAAGTCTCACAATCAACAATATTTCCTTAGTGGAAGGACTCAACTACAACTTGCTGAGTATCAGTCAATTGTGCGACACAGGTTTCAAAATCAATTTTCAAGAAGGAATATGTTCAGGAACTAGTAAAGACTTCTCTCAGACTTTCACAGGGCGAAGACAAAGGAACATTTATCTTCTGGACATCAAACCAGAAAAATCTCAATGTCTAATTTCAATTCAAGAGGAAGCTAATCTCTGGTATAGAAAACTTGGCCATATTAATATGAAGTAAATAGCCAAGATCTCTGCAAAGAACCTTGTTCGCGAACTACCCAACCTGACATATCAAAAATCTGATCTATACACACCATGCTTGTTGGGAAAACAGGTTAGAAATTCTTTTAAACCAATAAATCAAGTTTTCATTAATCGTGTGTTGCAAATCCTACATATGGAGACCAACTAGGACTCAGAGCATTGGTAGAAAGAAATATTGCCTAGTAATAGTGGATGATTATTCACGATTTACCTGGGTATATTTCTTGGCAAGTAAGTTTGAAACTTTTTCTTATTTTATAAAGTTTGCTAAGAAAGTACAGAATGAGAAAGGGTATGTTATTTCGAGTATACGGACAGACCATGGAGGTGAGTTTGAAAATCAAGATTTTGCTAAATTCTTTGATGAATTTGGTTTTCAGCATGTGCTCTCCTCTCCATAAACTCCAAAACAGAATGGAATTATGGAAAGGAAGAGTAGATCGTTGCAAGAAATGGCTAGAACACTTTTAATCGAAAGCAATATTCATTTTCGTTTTTGGGCTAAAGCAATTTCTACAACATGTTATATTATTAATAGAGTTTTCTTAAGGTCTATTCTGGAAAAAACTCCTTATGAGTTGTTCAAAGGTAAGAAACCAATTGTTTCATATTTTCATGTGTTTGGTTGCAAATGTTTTATATTGAAAAATACAAATGATCGAACCAAAAGGTAAGTTTGAAGAAAAATCAGACGAAAGAATATTTCTTGAATATTCAACCACCAATAAAGCCTACGAGTATACAACAAAAAGATGAATGTCAAATTTGTGGAGGAATCGATGAATGTCAAATTTCAAAACCTTATACAAAATCAATCGATTCAAACTCAACTTGAAGAATTCGAACCTGCTCTAAACTCTACAAAGTCTGAATTCCCAAAAGCAGCTCAGACTTCAGAAGGTCAACGGCGAATGATCGTTGAAGAATCAAATGAAGAAAAAGATCAGCAGTTTGTCAAACCAACCAGCAACTAGAAGCACAAGTCTAGTCATCTCAAATAACTCATTATTGGCAACATTGATGAAGGGATTCGTACAAGATCCAAAAGGCATAAAGAGTCTAGTGCTGTGGCTCTTATTTTTGGAATAGAACTCAAGAGCATAAAAGAAGCTTTAACTTATGAAAGCTAGATTGAAGTTATGCAAGAAAAACTCAAACAATTCATTATTAACGATGTCGGGAATTGACTCATAAACCAAAAGGTAAATCTGTTATTGGAGCTAAATGGGTTTTGAGGAACAAGATTGACGAGAAAGGAAAAGTTATAAGGAATAAAGCAAGACTTGTAGGCAAAGGATATACGCATGAAGAAGTGATAGACTATGATGAGACTTACGCACTAGTAGCAAGGTTAGAAGCAATTAGATTATTACTTGCTTTTACTTGTTATAAGAATTTCATGTTATTCCAAATGAACATCAAAAATGCATTCCTAAATGGATTTATCCAAGAGGAAATCTATGTGGAACAACCTCCCTGTTTTGAAGTGTAGCACCCCGAACCCTTCGGCGATCGCCACAAGCTCTGATGTTACACTTTATTACCTTTCTTTCTTTCGAAACAAGTGTCCTAATTTGTAGACACATTTCTTTTTTTTAAAACGATCGGTCCCAATGCGACTCATAGCGGAAGCAAATTAAACATCACCATCTATCCCCCTACCAATCCACGATACAAATACACACCACTAATCACCATAATCTTATAAACAAGCCACGACACTTTATTTACATATATATTTTCAAGATGAGATTTCTTTTGGGTCGGTACATCAGAAAGGAAAAGCTAGGACTCAGCCACGTCCAGCCTAAAACCTCAAAAAGAAACTCTCGACCCTCAACATCATACGAATACGAGCCCCCATCGAAAGTGTCGACTATCTACATTAAAAAGAGATCCAGCTCCTACTCATCGCGCGCAGGTCTCACGCCCAACCCGGTGCATCAGGCGGTGGTGGCGGCAGCATCCCTCGCATCACTCCATCCCAACGAACGTGCACAGAAATGAACTCCTGAATGACAGGACCCCCAGCCAGGCAAACGTCATACATCACTAGACAACGTACTCAAATAAAAGTCAGTCCGGGAACAGAGGGACAGTCTATCTCAACACACTCGACCTCTATATCGGATGGTATTCCGTAAAATGTACCCCGCGTGACGGCATGAAGCGGCATATTGGCTAATCTGAAATGTTATCCCCAAAAGAGGTGAAGTCTGATGCCACTCAACGAGATAGAAATCCAATAACAACTCAATGCCATGCATATCATCATACGATGCAGGCATTGCTTACCTTTGATGTCATGCGCATTCATGCATCATCATATCATACATATCATCATCATGGCATCTCATATATCATTATCATCATCATGCATTTCATCATGCATATCATGCCATGGATGATCATCATATCACATCACGCATCATCATCATCATCATATCATCATGCATATAGTATCATGGGTGATCATCATATCACATCACATATCATCAACATCATCACATCATCATGCATATCATCATGCATATCATATCATGGGTGATCATCATATCACATCACATATCATCATCATCACATCATCATGCATATCATCATGCATATAGTATCATGGGTGATCATCATATCACATCACATATCATCATCATCACATCATCATGCATATCATCATGCATATCATATCATGGGTGATAATCATATCACATCACATATCATCATCATCACATCATGCATATCACCATCATGCATTAATTTCCTTTTTTTTTTTTTTTTTTATCTTTAGATTTGATCACCACATCACCCATTCTCAATTATCATCAATTTCATCATCCCTTCGGGCAAAGACCTCCGATAGGGTTCTCAGCATTCCAGCCATCCCATGGCCATCGGGCTTCCGGCCCCCCACATTCCGGGCATCTCGCATCTCAACTAGCATCACGAGGCATTCCCTTCGGGCAGAAACCTCCAACAGGGCTTTCGGCCTTCACCCTTTTAGCCAGGCATCTCGCACCCCAATCCTGGTGTCGCGAGGAATCTCCGGGCATGTATCCAAGATACAACCGGACCTCCAGCCCCCCACATTCCGGGCATCCTGAATCTCCCAGGGAATTTCCGGCAATGCATCTCTGTACATTCCGTCCTCATCCTCCACCACAACCTCTTACTCACACATCATTTTCCATATTCACCATCATTTTTAATCTCATTATTACATGGCATATAAGTCACACATCCATCACAATTTATGATCATACATTCACCAATGTCATATAACAATGCATAATAAATTCAATAGAATTCATGGCCAATAAAATAATCCCATTTTATTTTATTATTATTTTATTATTACTATTTTATTATTATATTATTATATTTATTTATTTTCATAAATAAATATTAAATTTAATATCTATGATTTTCCCAAAATCATAATATTCAAACAATCATTAAACAAACCAATAGGATGACAAATTCATACAAAATTCATGGCCAAATTGAATTTCACATAATTTCACAATTTCCACAAAATAGCACATGATATTCAGATAATGACCAGAATTGCACAGCTTCCAAATAAATTCGATTAAAATACTCATATGGCCTCCACAAATTACGAAATTTTACAGGGTGATAGCCAAGACATTTTCGTGTATTTTTCAAGAAGAAATTCAAGCCAAAATTATTTTTAGATTATTTTATACAACCCCACGAAACTTCTGGAACCACTACGCGTCGTCCAGAATACACATCTCCGAAATATTGAGATTTCACCCATCTATTCTCTTTAATTTCCTCTGAAATTTGAGTATGTTATGTACCAAGGTGTCCTTTACAAGTTTCATGAAGAGATCTAGGTCAAATAACCAGAGTATGGTCACCATTTAAGTCCATGAAGTCTCGGGTGTCTCGGAATACTTCACCAGAATCATCGTTTCCAAGATCTAGCCGATTCACCAAGTTATACTTGTTATTTTTGCTTCCAATTTGAGTATGTTGTAGTTTAAGGTGTTACCTACAACTTTCATGAAGACATCGAAGTCAAATATTCCACAAAAATCAACATGCAAACAAGAATCCAACAAGAAGTCAGTGTAAACTTCACAGATCTGGGGTCTTCGAAAAATGGAACTTTAACCCCACATATCTCCATCATTTTCCATGACATTTTAGTATGTTATACTACGAGACGTTAGCTACAACTTTCATGAAGACATCGAAGCCAAAATTGGACTCCAAACACACATGCAAGCTCAAACAAGCTACTGACTCCCACAAACCGAACAAGAACAGTCACACGGTTTGAAAATAAGCCACCCTTACCTCGGTTTTGCGCACTTAAAACACCTAAAATCTAACATGCAATCAACAAAACAAACATGCAAGAGAAGTTAAGGACTCCACTTGCCTCTAAGATGAGCAAACGACGGCGTACGGATGGCGGGACACGGCGATTTCCTCCTCGGCTCCGCCTCCTCTCCCTCTCGGTCTCTCCCTTTCTCTCGAACTCTCTCTCCCTCTCACCCTCTGTCGGCTGAATGAGCAAAGAACCGGCCACCTTCTCTCTCTTCTCCCCTCTTATACTCCCTAATCTTCATGATTGATAATGATTGCTTTGCCTAAAAACTAACCAATGCATGCTCTTGCCCTTTGCCACTTGTCATATTGGATTTTAAATTTGATTTTGGGCTTGGGCTTTGGAGTTGGGCCATCTGGCCACTCCTCTTGGGCTGGTCGACAGCCTCCTTTGGGCTCTAATGGGCCGACTAGCTTGGCCCACCAAGCTTTTGGCCAATGGGTCCAAGGCCCATTCGAATTTAATCCCCTTTTTCCTTTTTTTTTTTTTTTGAATTCCTTCTATAAATATTTTTGAATTCCAATTTTCATCTTCGCCAAAGTCTTGGGATATTTTTGCTCATTGAGATTTAAATCATATGGCCAAGCATAGATTATTAATCTTATTAAATTTAATTCCACAATCACAAGCACAAATCATCAAAGTTAAAAGACTAATGGCTAAAACATAAGCCATGGAAATTCTACCACCTAATTAAAGAGTTTAACACACCTTATGGCTTGGCTTTGAATTTCTGGGATGCCACATGAAGACCCAAGGAAACCAAACTTTGTATTAAGACTGAAAAATGTGCTATATGGTTTAAAGCAAGCATCTCGAGCTTGGTACGACAAGTTAAGTAAGTTTTTAATCCAAAATGGCTTTATTAAAGGTAAAGTAGACACTACTTTATTTTTTTAATTTTTTAAATTTTTTTAATTTTTGATAAGCTTTGGACAAATGTACAAAAACGGCACCAAAACAAACTTGCACTCTAAATGCGAACGAAAGAGTGGAAGGGAGCCGCGCAAAAGCCTTAAGAGGCAAGCATAGAAACAAAGCAAAAAACAAACACAGCCCAGCCACCAAACTCAGCCACCAAACCTCCAAGGACGCCTAGGAAACCAAATGAGGGATTATGCGCAAGGCTGAAGACGAAGCCCAGAATCATCCGAGCTGGAGACTATCGAATGGGAAGAAGGCGAGGGTTAGAAGCCCCATAAGATTAAGTGAAGATGGTTGAGTTGAGATCCCAACCTCTCTATAAACGCCGATTCCTTGGAGTGTTAGGGACATCTTTGTAGGTAATTGCTTTATCTTTAACCATCTTTCTCAAATGGTTCTTCAAAGCGGGAATATCAAGAGAATCCCCTTGAAAAATCATAGCATTTCTTTTCTTCCAAATTAGATAGCAAAGAGCTCCAAAGGAATATCAGGAGCAACTATGAAAGAAGTCCTTACTAGTAAGGAATTTCATAGCTCAAGCAAGGTTTTCGGCCCAAGTGTCATTCCTTCATGGAAAATTGCACCTAGTAGCCCAAAAGAACACACTAATAGTTGAAATATTGCAATCAAAGTATAAATGGTCAATCGAGTCTGGCTGAGTATTACAAAAAGTGCAAACCGAGTAATCAATCCTTCCATACGAGAGAAGAAGTGACTGCGTTGGCAAGCGGTTCTTAGTAATAAGCCACAAAAGGAATTGAAACCGAGGGGCTAAATCCTTGTCCCACACAAAAGAAGTCCAATGTGCTTTGGCTTTAGAAGCTCTGATGTAGTTCCAAGCAGAAGCTACGGAGAAGGCCCACGATGAATCTTGACGCCAAACAAAATGATCATGGTTAACTGAAAGAGGAGGAAACGAAAAACCACAATCCTCTAAGCGCAATTTGCAAGATTTGCCATCATAAGAATACAAAGACGCCACAATTGCCCATGCAGGAACGTCGGGGTCCAACAAAAAAGTTTCAAGAACTTGTAGATGAAGAGGGCCACAAGGCAGCCAACTATCAAACCACAATGAAATAGAATAGCTATTACCGACCTCTCAACCGAAGGATTGCCTAAAACAGCCTCGGAGTTGAAGGATCTTCTTCCAACTCCATGCACAAACGGAAGGCTGAGGGGCAACCCAGAAGTTATGTTTCTTTAAGAAATTGGAGTGGATCCAACGGCACCATAGTGATTTCTTATCCGTAAAAAGGATCCAGATAAATTTCAGCATTGAGGCTCTGTTACAATCCTTGATAGATCGAATACCCAGCCCCCCTTCCTCCTTAGGCAAACAAACACCCGCCCATAAGACTTTAACACCTCCCCTGTCCAAGGAAGTGCCTTTCCAAAGAAATCTACAAAGAATGCTTTCAATCCCCAGGATAACCGAAGAGAGCAAAGTGAAGACACTAGCCCAAAAGGACTGAATAGCATGAAGCACTGACCTTATAAGTTGAAGTCTCCTAGCAAAAGAGAGAAACCTGTGGGACCAGGAGCGGGCTCGCGCTGTAATGCGATCAATTAACTTAGTACAATCAGCCTTGCTCAACCTCTTTGAGATGATTGGCACCCCAAGATACCAAATCGGGAGTTACCTTCTTGAAAGCCAAAAGCCAGGAGGATTCTGTTGCACAAAGCAGGATCACCTCCCGAAAAGAAAATGTTGCTCTTATTTTTGTTGGGGAGAAGACCACTCCATGAAGAGAAAATGTCGAGGCTTCTTTTAAGGATCACAACCGACTTCCAATCCGCTTGGCAAAAAAGGAATACATCGTCTGCCAAAAACAGATGAGTGAGCTTGGGAGACTTACATCTCCAAAAACATTTAAACTCCTTGGCCGAAGACCTTTGGTTCAAAATTCCCGAGAAGATTTCCATGATCAACATAAATAGATGAGGTGACATTGGGTCGCCCTGCCTAAGGCCTCTGCCTCCTAGGAAGAAGCCATGAAGCTCCCCATTAATATAGATAAAGAACCTGGGTGTGCGCACACAAGCCATAATCTGACGAATAATCCATAGAGGAAACCGAAAGGAAGTAAGAGTAAACTCTAAGAAATCCCAGCCCACAGTATCATAGGCCTTGCGAAAATCCACTTTGACCGCACATCTTGGGAGGTATGGGTCTAGGTGGAAACCTGCAAATAGCTCTTGAGCTAGTAAGATGTTATCCCTTATTCTTCTTCCCTTAACGAATGCATTCTGGGAAGGACTAACAAGATCCTGAAGCACAGGCGCAATTCCATTGGCCAAAATCTTAGTGATAAGCTTATAGATAGTATTGTAGCAAGCAATTGGTCTAAAGTCATTCACTTCACATGCATTCGGCACCTTGGGAATTAGAGCTAGGATAGTCGCATTAACTTCTTTAAGAAGACAACCTGAGGAGAAGAAATCTTGCACAGCCTCTGTAACTAAGGCTCCAACAATATCCCAGTCACTTTTTAAAAGAATTTTGCTGTAAAACCATCTGGACCGAGGGCTTTTCCCTTAGCAAGCGAGAACAAGGTCTTCTTAACTTCCAAATCATAGACCGGTGAAGCTAGGGAACGTACCTGGCTATTGGACAGTGGCTTCCGAATAAAAGAAGTAAGCTCTTGAAGATCAAGCTTAACTAAGCCAGCTCGAGCAGCAAAGAGATCTAAAAAAAAGGGTAGAAAAACTTGGGGCACAAAATCAGGTTCCGAGACCACCGATTTTGCAATGTATTTGACAGAGAGGATTCGGTTATTAAGATGTCTAGCTTTGACAAAATTGTGGAAGAATCTCGTGTTACGATCTCTTTTCTTTAGCCATCTAATTCTAGATTTTTGCTGATAGAACGATTCTTCTTGACCACGAAGGTCTATAAAAGCACGGCACTACCCTTTTTCAAGTTTAGCAAGCGGACTATTTTCAGGATCCAACTGAAGGAGATGCTGAGTAGAACGCAAGGCTTCCCTCGCTTCAAGAGTTCTCAGAGAAATATCCGAGAAAGCTTCCAAAGAGCCTTGAGGCGAGTTTTCAACAACTTCAGTTTAGAAACTAGCTTAAACATGGGAATACCCCAAACTTGACTATCCCACGCTTGCAAAATTGTAGAACGGAAGTCCGGGTGCTCAGCCTAGAAATCAAAGTACTTAAAATGCTTCCTCTTTGGATGCGGATCCACAACCCTGACAACCATAGGAGTATGATCAAAAATTCCAGGATTGAGAAACAACGTCTCCGAGTATGAAAAGTCCATTCTCCATTTAGAGTTGACGAGAACTCTGGCAATTTTTCGCATCTTCCTAGCCGCACCTGCCGAAGTTGACCAGGTGAACCAAAGGCCAGAGTACCTGACATCCTCAAGTTCCGTTTGGTCCAGACAGAGCTTGAATTCATCAAAACAGGGGATCCAGACGTTAGAGCTACCAAATCGGTCATAAGGGTCCTTGATTGCATTGAAATCTCCCACTACTATCCAAGCAGAGTCTTGAAAAAGTTCGTTACAATGGAGTAGATCAGACCAAACTGTGGCATCCCAAAATTCATGACAACCTCCAGTTACCTTAAAGTCTATGAATAGGTGATAGAAGTACCATCAAGTTATTTTATAGCCATTTAATCCATAATTTGTAATAAGATTTATGGCCAAGCTTTTAATGGATACTTATTTGATAGGAAAGAAAATCCTATCATTGGCCATGTGTTTTATAAAATGGAATTTATGGATTTGTGATTTCAAGTTTTATGGCCATATGAAATTGTAATTTAGTATTTATATAAGTGGGGATTTAAGGTAAATTATTAAAAGTAAAAAAATGGACTTATTTAAGAAAATTTTGGGCCACTTAAGTTTGGACTTTAGTCCCAAGAATGTTGAGCCTAAAGTGGGCCAAAAGGCCGGCCCATGAAGCCCATTGGGCTGTCGACGCATGGAGGGGGGAGGAGGAGCCGCATGGCCTCCTTCAAGTGTCTTCAACAAGGGAGACACTTGTCTCCTTCTTGGGGACAAGTGTCCTTCCATGCAAAAAGGGAAGCATGCAAGTATTTAAACAACCAAAAAGAAAGAGAGAGAGGGAGTGGCCGGTTTTGAGAGAGTGAGAGAGAGAGAGAGAGAGAGTTGTCGAGTGAGAGAGGGAAACCGAGAGAGAGGAGGAAGAGGCCGTGCGAAGGAGGAAGCTCGCTCGTTCCATCGCCCGTCGCCGTGCGTCCGTCGTCCGCCGTGTGCTCGGGCTTGCTCGGTTTGGAAGCAAGTTGGGATCCATATTCTGCTCTTGCATGTTGTATCTTACATGCGTGTTTGAATGGTGATGAATCTCGGACGTTTAGGGTGTGAGAAACCGAAGCTTTGAGTGTGTTGTTTTTGAAATAGCATTCTGTTTTTGAGTATACCGCCTGACCCAGAATGTTGTAGAGGTTTGCATGTGGTGTTTGAGTCGGATTTTGGTTTCTACTTCTTCATGAAAGTTGTAGAAAACATCTCACAGTACAACATACTAAAATTTGAGATAAAATGGTTGAGTTTTGAGTGGTAAAACCCTTCCTCTACGAAAACGCTAGATCTGAAACTGTTTGTTGACCTCCTGGTGGTTTTGTGTGTTGCATGTCACTTTTTACTGAGAATTTCACTTCGACATCTTCATGAAAGTTATAGAGAACATCTTGAAGACTAAAACACTCAAATTTGGAGTAAAGAGAACAAGTGTAGCCTAGTGAAACGATTTTTCTTTGAAGATGGCAGATCTGGAAGTATTGTACTGGACTCCAGCGACTTTGTGGACTATAAAGTGACTATCCTTTGAGAATCTCACCTAGATCCCTTAATGAAAGTTGTAGTGGACCTCTTGAGGAAAAACATATAAAAATTTCAGAGAAAATGAAGGAAGATAAGTTGGTGAAACCTTGATTTTTCGGAGACAGTTAAATCTGGACTGTTCGGTACTAGGAACGGGGGCTTCGACCGTCCAGAGTTAATTATCTAGGACGAATCTGGCCTTGATGTCTTCATTAAAAACCTAACTTAGGGCTTGAATATCACCTGGTAAAATTTCATAAATTTTTAAGGTCATTCGGGTATTTAAACTGAAATATTTCAAGAACCGCGCAATTTGATGTGTCCGAATTTTGCAAGCTGTAATGTGTGACCTATATCTTTTTGTGTGAAGTTCTTTTGGGCATGTGTTCTTCACAGAGTTGCTACCTTTGTGTCTTGACTATCACATGTTCAGATTTTATAATTTTTGAAGACCATATGGATATTTAATTTATATGTTTTCCGAAATTGTGCAAGCTGGAATTTGGTAAATTTCAAAAAGTCATGATGTATGGATCATTCTAAGTTGTATGGACCCCATGGACTTTGTTGTCATAAGTGATTGGATCTTGCTACATGTATGATGATGATTGGAACTACATATAAGAATCAAATGCGGAAAATGATCTTGTTGCCATCATATCATATGCTATGTTGAAATTGAGCCATAATTGTGAATGTGAACTATCATAAATGAGAAGGCCGTTAGAGGTGTGAGCCGACGATGCCTCGGGAGTGTTGGGATGCCCGGCCAGGGAGTGCAAATGCCAAATGCTCGGTTGTGTCATGATACATGCCCGGAGCTTTGTGCCGGATGCCCGGTTGTATCATGATGCATGCCCGGAGGGTCCTCGGGAGTTTCGAGATGCTCGGTGGTATACAGTACATAATTCTAGGGGGGATGCCTGGTGGTATGTTGGTACGTAATCCCGGAAGCCCCGGAGGTGTATGCCGGAGGGATACCTCGTGATGCTAGTTGGGATGCGAGATGCCTGGAGGTGTGTGCCGGATGCTCGGTTGTATTTTGAATACATGCCCTGAGGTTCCTCGTGATGCTAGGTTGGGTGCAAGCGATAAATGAGGGATGCAAACATTGGTCCCTGGGAAGAAAAAATGATGAGATCCTTATGAAAGATAAATATTGAAATTGAATCATGTGCATAGGAGATGCATGATCTGCTTATGAAAGTAACTTGATGTTATTTGACATTAAGAATGTGATCATGAAGGCTTGAATGGATCTCATGGGGATGTATACACGATAGCATGGATGATATGAATCATGCGCATGGATGCGTACATATAGCATGGTGATATATGCATGGCTATTTGATGATGAGTGTATGATGGTATATGCACATATGGCATGGTGATATATGCATGGATGCTTGATGATGAGTGTATGATGGTATATGCACATATGGTATGATGACATATGCATGGCTGCAAGGTAAGTTATGCTTGAATGCATGAATGACATATGCTTTGTTTTGATGCCTCGATTGTTCTGTTTGATGCAATGAGTAGTTTGGTGGACCTTTACTGCTGAGTGGTTGTACTCACCCCTTTTTGGGGAATAACATTTCAGACTAGATAAAATACCTCTGCTGCCACTGCTACCAGTAGATGGATCAAGTGGTTGGATATGACCGTGAGGAGGAGGATAGCAAAGGAAGGAACTTTTGGACATCGACACTGATCGATGAACTTTAAGTATACGACCGTTGGAGGAGATGTCGGTCATCTTTTGAAGTATAGCCAAGTATAGAAAACCATGGCATTTTGATGTACCGATGAATGATGTCCATATGGTTTAAGTATATAAAAGTGTTCGGCTTTTACCTATAAATGTTTAGTAGGTGTGCATCGTTTTCTAATTATAGTGAAGGGAGTTGTTGGATATGCTTTCGTTATATGAACTGCACAAGGGACTGATCTAAAAAAATGTAAACCCTAGGTTGTATGAACTCGTTGCACTTGGAATTGTATCATAGTGATATGTTATCAGGTCAAGCGAATGGTAATTGAACTGTGGCGACCCTAACGATTCGAGGGCCGTTCGAGGGGTGCCACACAAAGAGGCCTTCGACACACAAAGGAATGCTCTCCATAAATGGTAGAAACACAGCAAATAAAATTAGAAGATAACCCCTTCAAACACCCGTGAAAATTTTGGTCATTCGAAGAGATCAACTCAAAACTGACAGCAACTGGATCCCATCCATTCCAAACTCTACCGCACTGAGCAAAATCATAGTTCGCAATCCAATTCTCGCCTGTTATAAGATTGGAAGATATGGAACCAAACAAAGGCTCTGGGACTTTAGTTTCAAAAAGCCCTATAAGGCAAAGCTTATTCGCAACAGCAAACTTTCTAATTTCCACCCTTCTGATAGGGTTCATAATAACTCTAACATTCCAAAACCCAAAAAACATAGATATCAAAAGGAGGGAATTACTTCCACTTGGAGTTCCTGCGACTAGCTCTAGTCGCCTTTGAGTCCATTACAAGAGAAGGTCCCGGCGGGTCAGGCAGCAAAAGGAGAAGCTGATCTTGGATCGAACCAGCCCCAGCAGGTTCCGAAGGACCACTCAAAGGAGGGGGCCTAGATGTGTGACCACCATCTTCACTAGATGAAATTGAATTGCTAGTATCATCTTCTTGGTCTCTAGACGACATAACAGACTCCGGTGCCAAGTTAAAAGCCTGAGAGGAGAGGCCAGAACTGATTTTCACAAGGGGTTTAGCAGGGTCTTTAGGAGGCTTTTGGCACTGAGCAACAGGCAAAGCTTCCTTCAGATTGTGAAACTACCCCTCCTCCGAGTGTGGTTTCAATGAAGCAGTAAGATCTTGCAGCTTCTGCTCCTTCTCTTTGCCTTTGACTTGATTCGGCCCAAAATTAGGCTGAGCAGGATCAATTTGGTGTGGTGGAGGGGGCAAAGTATCCTCAGGAACCGCAGCCTGTTGAGCAAGAGAAGAGGAGCCACCAGAGGTCATGGTTTGTCCTACATCAATTGCCTTAGCTGTATGAATAACTGCAGATTCCGAATGAGGAACCAAGATAGGCGCAACTGAAGACAATTCCCCCTGATCCTCAGACGCATCCACTGAAGTAGGAGCTGGTCTGGCTTGCTGAGAAGGACTAGCATCAGCACGCTCTATTCCAAGTCTACCAGGCCTGTTAACTGTCGCACAATTGTGGCAAAAAATGCCACATCCAGCACAGGCAGTGGGTAGCCACTCAAACTCCACCCTTATTTCACACTTCGTACCATTATGGGTTGTCTTAATCAATTTACAATCAGGTTGATCAGTAGTAATTTCAATGCAAACCCTAGTAAAGGTAAGGCTGTTCGCCTACTCTGTTCTCTTATCCACATAAAGGGGTTTGGCGAGCACACTTGCAACTCTCCCAATGAAGTGGGTGGACCAGCACGAAAAAGGAATATTCGACAATCTAACCCAAACAGGGACCGCGTGGTGGGTCTCCCTTCTCAGCTCAAGACCAGGGGTCCATTGCTGCAGAATAAGTGGTATTTTGGCAACTGTCATCAGACCACTTTCAAGCACACTTCGACGGAACTCCCTATCAGGAATGCGAAACATAAAGAATCCTTTGCCATTTGACATGACTTCAGCAAGGTTCGGCCCCCACGCTTTCTTCATGGCCTCTTCAACGACCTTAAAAGGCATTCGACGACCAATGAAGTAGCCCATTAAACATTCGAACATTTTTTTTTTTTTTGGTAAAGAACATTCGAACATTTTGGGATCTGCAGCTTCCAGATTTTGATCAGTGATCTCAATCACATGTCTATTGTTAACCATAGTCGGTGGAGTATACACCAGATCATAGCCCTTGGCCATGGTTCTTGCCACCGCAACCCAAGATTTTCCCGAAGGATTCTTAGAAGTATCCTTGCCCTGAGGCTTAGCTGAACGGGACCTTTCTCGCTGGACAGGTCGCATCCCAGCACTTGCGCGAGGAGCTCGCGTTTCATTCGAACTAGAAGGATTAGTGGCCGAATTCGGGATTTCTCCCATAACAGCCATCAACGAAGGTTCCTTAGTTAGAATAGGAAGCCCACCATGGGAACTTGTCCCCTCATCCTCATTTCGAGCCCTCACTGACTCTCGATTCATCTCAAATTACGAATCACAGCAGTGAAACAGGCGGGTGAAATCCTAGCCATAGATAGCCATGCGAATCGAGCAGGGAAGACGTACTAGGAGCCGTTGCTGGGGGTTTAAAAGAGAGGTAGGAGGTGCCACTTCCCACAAAAAAAATTGCCCCAACCAACGGTTGACGCGTCTGGAATCAGCAGCTTGACTTGCAGAAGAAACAGTAAACCAGTCGCCCAAGAGGAGAGCTCTGTGACCAGTAACCCAAGAAAAACCAAATGGCTAAAGCTGACACTACTTTGTTTATTAAAAGAGAAAGTAAAAAAATTTTAATTGTTCAAATCTATGTTGATGATATTATTTTTGGATCACCTAATGAAAATCTGTGTAAGAAATTCTCTAAGTCTATGCATGATGAATTAGAGATGAGCATGATGGGTGAACTATACTTCTTTCTCGGACTACAAGTAAAACAATTGAAGGAAGGAATTTTTATTCACCAAGAAAAATATGCTAAAGAACTTGTTAAAAAATTCGGTTTGGAGAATTGCAAAAAAACTGATATACCAATGTCAAGTTCTTCTAAGCTGGAAAAAGATGAAGGAGGAAAAAAAAGTTGACCAGAAGCTATACAAGAATTTCAATCAAATCCTAAAGAATCTCATCTAAGTGCTGCGAAACGCATAATCAAATACGTTGCAACAACCTCTAATTTAGGTCTTTGGTATCATAAAGAAGGAGACCTCACTCTCTTTGGATACTCAGATGCAAACCTAGCAGGATGCAGAGTTGATAGAAAGAGCACCTCGGGCACTTATCAATTGCTTGGTAACAGGACAATATCTTGGTTTTCAAGGAAACAAAGTATTGTAACTCTCTCAATAGCAGAAGCAGAGTATGTGGCTCTTGGAAGTTTTTATTCTCAAATCTTGTGGATAAAACAACAGCTAAGAGACTTTGGAATCGAAGACTCATGCATTAAGATTAAATGTGACAACACCAGCGCGATTAATCTCACCAAGAATCCAATTCTTCATTCAAGAGTAAAGCATATAGAGATTCGACATCTTTTTATTAGAGACCATGTTTAGAATAGAGAAGTCTTGATTCAATTCATAGACTCAAAAAATCAGTTGGCGGATATTTTTACAAAGCCACTGGAGAAAAGTCAATTTAAGTCTATTCGATCTAGACTTAAAATCTTAAAGTTTGAAAAAGTTCAGACTCAGGGATAAAAGTCTAAAGATGCTCATACTCAGAAGATCAAGAATCACGACTGTAAGTTATTTTTGTTTTAGAAATTTATCTTTCGGATAAAAAACTCAAAAAGGTACATTTGTCTATTAATCGCAATTGATTGATGTTATCTTCCCAAGTTTTCGTAATTATAGCAATCATTCATTTTCGAAAAAGAAGTTATCTTTTGAAATGACAGTTATCTATTTTTAAAAGGGCGTTATTTTTTGAAAATGCATTTTCTATTTTTCCTTTTGTGATGATCCGTATACCCCGTTTCGATTGCCTTATATACTATCGTCTTCTTCACAAACCCTAGAAGCATTAACATCACTTTCTTACTTTTACCCTCTAGTTTAATCCTCAAAATTTTCATCTTTCTCGCGAATCGAGTTTGGAATCTCTCAAAGACTTTGAGAATGGCTTCCCAAAGAAAATCCTCAAGGATCGCAAACAGGGGACCACGGCATATGCGTGAGGCTCATACGCATTTTGACCTCATCGAGGAAGAAGAATTTCCAAGGCAACAGCAGAGTCCACAACATTCTCAACCGTGCCATTCTCCTTAGGCTAGACCACAGGGTGTTCAGCAACAACAAGCGGAGGAAGAAATTATTGAGGATGCCGAACCTGTAAGAACTCTAAAGCCTGCTTTTACCTTCAAACTCTACTTTGCCTTGAAGAATGGAGGTTCTCCATTGAACTTTATTGATGAATTCTTGAAAGAAAAGGGGTACCGAAATGAAACCCATTTTTAACGAACAATGAAACGTTTAGGAATTGCTCCTGCGGGCTTAGCAGAAAGAGCTTTTGTGAATATCCCAAGTGATCCACATGTTGGAGGACTTAGTCAACTTGATGGAAATGATGATGAAAAGATGTTCACTCATTTTAAGCCTAGAATGGGTGTTGCTACGAATATTCGAGGAAAAAGGACAGATCTGTTTCATTCTGAGGAACATAAGTGACTTTACTCTAAGTTGCTGAAGCGAGGGGTGATGAACCCAAGGAGTGTGGATTTTGATTTTCTCGACTCTCTGAATATGAAGTTGCGAGAGAAATTTACTTTATTTCAACTTGAACGATTTTGCTCTAAGATAACAGTAGCTCATCCAGAACTTATTGCATATTTCTATTTCAATCTAAGCTTTTTGGATGTGAATAGATTTTCTTTTAGTGTTAGAGACCAGGATTATATGGTTGATATGGACACTCTGGCTGATGTGATTGGAGTAGAGAGAGGGGTATTCCAATCAATTAGTGTGTCTATTGGTCGTGCGGCTGTGGAGCTTGTTCAGGATGGAATGGCATATTGTCGGATTTCGTACTTGAGGATGAATGCCTCAGTTGTCTTGCTTCACAAGATTGTGATTAATTGCCTTAGACCCAAATT
Source organism: Eucalyptus dawsonii (assembly GCA_016097615.1). Taxonomy (NCBI): domain Eukaryota; kingdom Viridiplantae; phylum Streptophyta; class Magnoliopsida; order Myrtales; family Myrtaceae; genus Eucalyptus; species Eucalyptus dawsonii. Next base: position 37,252,635 of record CM027878.1, on the reverse strand, counting down.
GACATCAATGACTAACATCTCCCATTCATAAGTGAAGCTGATGTATACTATCAATCCTGGTAAAATGTTCTTTCTGCCACACACTATCTTGTATGTACAGATTGATGGTGAAGAGTAAGGGCCAACTTTCTTATTCAGCACTTGTTACTTAGCTATTTAGACATCTTAATATTTAGCCTCCCAAAATTTTGTATGTTGGAACCTGTGATCAAATGGTGGTGGGAGTGAATATGGTTTCAAAAATGCATCTGAAAGAGCTAAACAAAGCTTTAGAGCGCTTTAAGGAGAAGACCCTAGTCAAGACTTGTCAAGACTCTGTGGTTGCAAAACGGAAAGGCAAGGAGCCCATGACAGCTCCATCCAAGAAAAGAAGAGCACTCATCTTGCACGATGATGAAGATGAGGAAGATGTAACCATTTTTGCTCTTGCCTTAAGGAACTTACAGCATTTTGTTCCAGAGACGGAAGAGAGAGAGAGAGAGAGAGAGAGGATCAAGACAGAGAAGAGACAGAGCAGAGGAATGAAGAGAGGGAAACGATAAGGAAAGAAGCAGAGGAAGAACGAACTGCAGAAGAAGAGGAAATAGGAGAACAAGAAGAGACAGGGCATGAAGAGTACTTCTCTCCACCTGAAGGTACTAAAATAGGGGGAGCTGCTGAGAAAAGAGGTACTTCTTCACTTGCTTTTACTAGTGATGATGTTAGTCGTTCTCTTGCCGATCTAGAAGATGTATATGCCTCCCAATTTCCTGAAGAAAGCCATGAAGTTTCATCTTTGAGTCTGGGTGCTCATGTTGAAATGTCATCATTTGCAAATACTCCATAACCTGATCTTGTTGAAGCAAGCACTCAAACTGACAACTCAGCAGACTTTCGAAGATTGCTTGATGTTGTCATGGAGATGCAATGACAGATTTATGCTTTGGGATGCGATGTTCAGAATATGCAAAATGCCAATCAAGCCTCTTCAGTTTCTTTGCATGATCAAGTTCAAGCCGTTAATCTTCAAGTTCAAACAACTGCCAAGAGTGAAGAAGTAGCACAACTGAAGGAGGATATGAGAAAGCTGGAGGAAACTGTCAAGTCGATGGGAGATTTTCAGCTTGTTCACATTCCAAAACAATCTTAATTTTATCCAATTCTCTTTTCGTCTCTACCTTTTTAATGCTAACAAAATGGGGAGAAGTTGGTCCATATTTGATTTTTGTTTGACTTTACTTTTGTTTGGTTGTGAATGGTTTGGTTTGGACTATGTTTTTGGTTTGGATTTTTTGATCGTTGAATGCTTGCAGTATCTTAAGCATTGTTGGTATTCATGGCAAAAATGGTTGTTTTTATAGGACTAACTCATTTCCTGTGGATGTAGATTCGATACAATCTTTATCCTAATCCATTTATCTTTTATAAGATATCCATGTCTGCTTAAGTATTGTCTTGCAGGTCAAAAGTATCCAAATCTGTAAGAAAGTTTCGTCACCATAAAAAAAATGAGAGATTGTTGGAGAAAACTTCCTTATTTGTTTTGAAGCTGACAAAATGTTTCCATCAGTCTAGTCTGAAGACTTGCAAACTCTGTCGTCAAAGTCTGAAGATCGTCAGACCCCCAGACTCAAGATTTAAAGTCTGCCCTTATTGAGAGTTTCTAGACCGTCGAAGAAGACTTATCTAGAATTAAGTATTTCTTTCAAGGATTTGATGCAAACGGCTAAAGAAGATCTCACGACTGGAGATAGCATTTTAGAGTCTATTATTCGTTTTGAGATTAATTTGGATAATTTGGATTTGTTGATTGACAAAGCATACTTGGAAGGTTCTACTTATGAAAACCTAGATCCTGATCGTATGGGCGAGCAGGATTTGTGAGCTATAATCACATTCCTTAAGTAACTCGAAATCACCCTAATTGATTATGTCTAATGGGTAAATTGGAAGAACTCCTTTGGAAGTGGCCAACGGTTATAAAGGCATGGAGGAGTATATAAGGAAGACGCTCTAGTTATTCGATGGTGTGCGCGATAGATAAATTCCAAAGTCTGAAACTCCTTGTTCTTTGCTGATTCAAGTGTTGAGCGAGAATTTATACTCAAAAGAGAGTTTATACATTTGTGAGGCCTTGAGGAAGTGTAGTAGAGTCTCTACACTGTGGAATGAAGAACGTGATATTGTAACGACTCTTTTGATTCTTATTGAAATCTAGCCGGTCGGCTGTTAGTGCGGGAGAGTGGACGTAGGCTTAGATTAAGCCGAACCACTATAAAATCTTGTGTTCTTATTCTCTTCCCTGAATGTGGCACCACGAACCCCTCAAGGTCGCCACAAGCACTAAACATTCACCTGATTTCATCCCACAGAAGAAGCGTCGTAAATCATAGACACTCTCTATAAATTTTCTTTTTTGAAAACGGTCCCAGCGCGACTCATTTAGCGGAAGCAAAATTTAGCATCACCATCACCCCTCTCCATTAACCATGATACAATTTCACACCACTAATCATCATAATAAAGACAAAGCCATGACACTTTATTTACATATTTTCAAGATGGGCTTTCTTGGGTCGATACATCAAAAGAAGGCCAGGACATAAAGCCACACTCGGCCTAAACCCCAAAAAGAAACAGTCGACCCACTACGATTCACATGTAAGATCCCCCATCACTAGCGTCGGCTAACCATCCCAAAAAGTTTCCAACTCCTACTTGTCACGTACGGGCCCTCACACCCATCCCGGTGCATTAGGCGGTGGCGGCGGTAGCATCCCATGCATCACCTCGTCTCGGCGAGCATGGACGGATATGAACTCCTGGACAACAGGGCCCCCAGCCAGGCCCACATCGTACATAACTAAACAGCGCACTCGAATATACGTTAGTCCGGGAACGGAAGGACAAGTGAAACTCCTTGCACTCGACCTCTACATCGGAAGGTAGGCCGTAAAACACACCCTCGTGACAGCAGGGAGCGACATTCTACTAATCTGAAATGTTGGTCCCCAAAAGGGGTGAGTACAGCCACTCAACAGGTAAAAGATCCAATAGCCACTCAAAGCATCATACAATACAATCATAGCATAATACATGTCATACATGCATTCCAGGCATTACTTACCTCGAAGCCATACAAATACCATCATACATCTCCCTCACAATCATAACACATACATGCCATCATGTCATAGGTTATCATCATCATGTCATATACATGTATCATCATCATCCTCATGTCGTACACATATCATCATCATCATGACATTATCATATCATACACATCATCATGACATCATCATATTATACACATCATCATGACATCATCTTATTATACACATCATCATGACATCATCATATCATACACATGTCATGACATCATCATATCATATCCATGACCTCATCATATTACATCATATATGCATATCATCATGCCATAGGTGATCATCATCATATCATATCATATATCATCATGCTGTAGGTGAACATCATCACATCATATCATATATCATCATGCCATAGGTGATCATCATCACATCATATCATATATCATCATGCCATAGGTGATCATCATCACATCGTATCACATATGCATGATTCAATTTTCACTTTTAACTTTCAATTCGATCACCACATCACTCTTACTCGGGATCATCAATTTCATCCCATACTTTACACTCACACCCCAACTGGCATTGCGAGAAAAACCTCTGGCATTCAGCCATTCAAGGCCACCGGGCATCCGGCAACCCCACTCTCTAGGCATCTCGCATCCCAACCGGCATCACGAGGCATCCCCTCGGGCAAAGACCTCCAAGGCTTCTAGCACCCAACCATTCCGGGCATCTCAAAACTCCCGAGGACATCCGGCCATGTATCTCTATACATTCCGACCATCCGGCACCCCCCATCCCGGGCATCCTGATACTCCCAGGGTATTATCATCCGCCACAAATAGTTTCCTCATTCATCATTGTTCATGTTTACCAATTCATGCCTCCACACAATATAATGGCAAACAAGGTCATATTGAGCATTGAATTCATACATGCATCTCGATTCATTTACCATGCATGCATCAAGACATCATCATCCAATCCATACAAAATACCAACAAGTATCATTTTTAGAAAATATTTAAATTAAATATCCATATGCTTCTAAAAAATCATGACATCAAAGCATGTGATAGACAAGACAATAAGATAGCAATATCATGAAAAGCACATGCCCAATAGAGTTCGACACAAGAAGGTATAATTCACACAAAACAGCATGCAAATTCGGACAGAAACAGAATGCACAGTTTCTGAAATAATTTAATTAAAATATCCAAATGACCTCCGAAAATTATGAAATTTCACCAGGTTATAGAAAAGACACTAAAGTAGGTTTTAATGGATAATTCTAAGCCTAATTCGTTTTATATTATTTTCTACAGTCACACGAAGCTTCTGGATCTAGCACCGAAACGTCCAGTGTATGTTTCTCCGAAATACTGATTTTTCACCTATCTATTCTTGTTCGTTTCCTCTTAAATTTGGATATGTTTTACATAAAGAGGTCCCCTACAACTTTCAATAAGGAACCTAAGTCAAATTTCCAGAGTATAGTCATCATACGGGTCCATGAAGTCTCGGGTATCCTGTACCGCGTCTCCAGATCTACGGTTTTCAAGAGTAAGTTGATTCACTAGGCTACACTTGTTTATTTTACTTCAAGTTTTAGTATGTTAAACTTCAAGATGTTCTATACATGTTTCATGAAGATGTCGAGAAGATATTCTTAGTAAAAATCAACATGCAATCACAAATCCACCGAAAGGTCAGTGAAATGGTTCCAGATCTGGGGTCTCCGTAGGATGAGAGTTTGACCCCACAATTCTCCATAAATTTGTACCAAATTTTAGTATGTTATATTTTAAGATGTTGGCTACAATTTTCATGAAGAAATCAAAGTCAAAATCGAACTCGAAACATGCATGCAAGCTCTCACAAGATTTTGAGTCAAGCGGATCTCACAGAAACAGCGTGCAACTCAAGAAACAAACCACATTAGCTTCACTTCCTTGCCTCCAAACATCCTAAATTCCGTCCAAACATGCAAAAAATTCATGCAAGAGTAGAAAGCGGATCCCAACTTGCCTCTAGACCTAGCTAGCGACGAGCACACGGCGGCGAACAGGCGGCAAACGGGCGGCGACGGGCGGATGGACGGCGTGCGACGGCGACTCCTTCCTTTCCCTCTCGGCTTCTCCTCTCTCGGCCTCACTCTCCCTCTCTCTCGCACGGTTCTCTCTCTCTCTCTTGGCCAAACAACACAACCGGCCACCCTCTCTCTCTCCTCTTCCTTTTATTTCCCCATTTTTCCATCATTGGCAATGATTACTTGCCACTCCAATTGGCCAATGCATGCAAGCTCCTTTTTGCCACTTGGCAAGGCTCATGCATGGGCCGGCCACCCTCCTTCTTGGGCCTCCCTTGGGCCGGCGACAGCCCCATCCATGGGCCTCTATTGGGCCAGCCATTCGGCCCACCAAAATCCCCCCTTTTGGGCCTAAGGCCCAATCCTAAATAAAATAAATTTTTTTCCTTTTTATTCTTTCTTCTATGAATTTTAAATTTCAAATTCCACATGGCCAAAAATCTTGTAACATTTTATTTAGAGAAATTTAATCTATGAAGTGCATAGCCAAGCATAGATTATTATCATCAATTTATCTAATTTAAAATCTCATAAATACAAGCACATAACACATAACCTTAAGAGAAAACTAATGGCTAAAGCATAAACCATAGGTAATTTCATTACCTAATTACGAGCTTTAATACACCTTAGAGCTTGTCTTAAATTTTTGGGATGCCAGAATTCTCCCCTCCTTAGAGAATTTCGTCCTCGAAATTAGACACCACTCATGCCTTCTTGAAACAAGTAAGGGTACTTTTCCTTCATCTGATCCTCACTTTCCCATGTGGCTTCCTCCATACCATGATGTCGCAATAATACCTTAACTAGAGGAATCTTCTTAGTCCTAAGAATTTGTTCCTTTCGATCCAATATCTGCACAGGCTCTTCGATGTACCTCACTTTCTCATCCACTTTGATGGCTTCATGATCGAGTATGTGACCAAGATCCGGCTGGTATTTCCTCAACATCGATACATGAAAAACATCATGCAAATTTCCCAACTTAGGAGGTAGCGCTAAGCGATAAGCTACATCCCCTATCCTTCAAGTATCTAAAAAGGTCTCACAAATCTAGGGCTTAACTTACCCTTCATTCCAAATCGAGATATCCTTTTCATTGGAGATACCTTAAGGAATACATGTGCGGCATCCCAAAATTCAAAGTCAAGTTATAAGGTGTGTTAAAGCCTCTAATTAGGTAATGAAATTACCTATGGTCTAATGTTTTAGCCATTAGTTTTCTTTTAAGATTAGGTGATTTGTGCTTGTGTTTATGAGATTTTAAATTAGATAGATTAATGATGATAATTTATGCTTGGCCATGCACTTTATAAATTAAATTTCTATAAATAAAATGACATAAGACTTTGGCCATGTGGAATTTAAAATTTAAAATTTGTAGAAGAAATTATAAAAGGGGAAAATTTAATTTTATTTAGGTTTGGGCCTTAGGCCTAATAGCTTGAGCCTTTGGTGGGCCGAATGGAGGCCGAATGGAGGCCCACGAATGGGCTGCCATCGGCCACAAAGGAGGCCGGCCCATTGCTGGCCCAAATGCCCCAAGCCCAAGCCCAAAAGCCCATGCATGTGTTGTGACAAGTGGCAAGAGGAGAGGGAGTGCATTGGCCAATTTGAGAGGCAATCTAATGATTGCAAATGATGAGGAAATGGGGGGATAAAAGGGAAGAGGAGAGAGAGAGAATGGCCGGTTAGCCATTTGGCTAAGTGAGGGAGAGAGAGAGAGAGAATCATGTGAGAGAGAGAGAGGAAGCCGAGAGGGAGAGAAAGGAGTCCGCCCGCCATTCGCCGCCATGATCGCCGCCGTGTGCCATCGTCCGTTTGGTCTAGAGGCAAGTTGGAGTCCTCTTGCTGCTCTTGCATGTGTGTGTGTTACATGTATGTTGAATTTTGGGTGATTAGGAGAGGAAAACCGAAGCTTGGATGACTTGTTTTTGAGTAAGGTTGCTGTTTTCGTTTGATTTTGGCTTTGATCTCTTCATGAAAGTTGTAGCTAACATCTTAAAATATAACATACTAAAAGTTGGTGTAAAATTATGGATATTTGAGGGGTAAAACACTCATCCTACGGAGACCTCAGATCTGGAACGATTTCACTGACCTCTTGATGGATTTGTGGTTGCATGCTGAGTTGTGCTAAGAATCTCTCTTCGAATTCTTTATGTAACTTGTATAGAACACCTTGAAGTTTAACATACTCAAATTTGAAACAAAATGAACAAGTATAACCTAGTAAATCGACTAAATCTTGAAGACGGAAATTCTGGAGACGTGGTACAGGATACCCGAGAATTCATGGACCTAAATGATGACTATACTCTGGCTATTTGACTTAGATCTCTTCATGAAACTTGTAGATAACATCTTGATGTAAAAAATATAAAAATTTCAGAGGAAACGAAGAAGAGTAGGTAGGTGAAGACTCAGTATTTCGGAGAAGCATGCACTGGACGTTTCGGTGTTAGATCCAGAAGCTTCGTGTGACTGTAGAAAATAATATAAAAATAATCTGACTTAGAAGTCTGTATAAAAAATGTACTTTAGTGTCTTGGCTATAACTCAGTAAAATTTCATAATTTTTGGAGGTCGTATGGATATTTTAATCAAATTATTTCGGAGACTGTGCATTCTGATTTCATCCGAAAATTATATGTTGTTTTGTGTGAATTATGGATTTGTGTGAAATTCTATTTGGCCATATATTTTGCATGAAATCATTATCCTATTGTCTTATTTATTACTTGCCTTAATTTTTATGATTTTTGAGAATTATATAGATATTTAAATTTAATATATTGAAAGTGGCACAAGCTGGAATTTAAATAAATGTAAAAAGGGCATGATAAATGGATTATTTTTAATTGGCATAAATTCCATAAATTATTTATTTTATAAATAATTGTACCATGTAGTATGTATGATGAGGTTTTGATGTATGCATGACAATGAATTGAGATGCATGTGTGAATTCAATGATGAATATGATCTTGATTTCCATCACATCACATGCCATGTTAAAATTGAACTATAATTGAAGATGAGAATTGAGATAAATTGAGAAGACCGTCGGAGGTGTGAGCCGACGATGCCCCGGGAGTGTCAGGATGCCTGGCTAGAAGGGTACGGCCGGTTGCCCGGTGATCATGAATGGCCAAATACCGGAGGGTCCTCGAGAGACCGAGTGGTATCGAGATGCCCGAAGAGTGGGGGAGTCGGAAGCTCGGCATGGTAATTATGCCGAGGGATACCTCACGATGCCGGATTGGGTGTGAGATGCCTAGCCTGAAGGGTGTAGCCGGTTGCCCGGTGGCCTTAAATGGCTGGATGTCGGAGGGTCCTCGTGATGCCAGTTGGGGTACGAGATGCCCGGAGAGTGGGGGAGCCGGATGATCTGTATTGTATCTTGGATACATGTAGGACGCAAACATTGGTCCCGGGAATGAGAAATGTGGCGGTCCAAGATGAAATTGGAATTAAATTATGCATGGTGATATATGTATGACATGATGCATGATGATATATGCATGACATTATGCATGTTAATATATGCATGGTAATGATGATGATATGTGATATGATATGATGATGCCACGATGATGATGACATGCATGTGATAGGATGATGTCATGATGATGGTGATATATGATATGGTATGATGATACATGTGTATGATATGATGATGATGTCATATGTATGGATGCATGATAAGCATGATGCCATATGTGACACGATGATGGTAAGTGTATGATATGATGGTGATGTCTAAAAGATGATGATGGTATATGAGGTATGATGACATGTGCATGATGCCATGGTATGTTGTGCATGGATGCTTGCATAACATGTGATGTTATGATTGTGGTGATTGCATAGCATGACGCATTGAGTGGTGATTGGATTCCTTTACCTGTTGAGTGGTTGTACTCACCCCTTTTGGGGACCAACATTTCAGATTAGCAGCATGCCGCTCCCTGCCGTCACGCGGGGTGTATTTTACGGTCTACCATCCGATGTAGAGGTTGAGTGCGAGGAGTTCGGCTGTCCTTCTGTGCCTGGACTGACGTATATACGAGTGCGCTGTTTTGTCATGTACGACATAGGCCTGGTCGGGGGCCCGGTCATCCAGGAGTTCGTCTCTGTCCACGTTCATCGCGATGGGGTGATGAGAGGGATGTTGCCACCGCCACCGCTTGATGCACCGGATTGGGTGTGAGGGCTTGTGCGTGACGAGTAGGAGCTGGATTTTTGGGGATCGTTAGCCGACACTGATGATGGGGATTGTGCACGCGAGTTGAGAGGGTCGAGGGTTCTTTTTAGGATTTTAGGCCGGATGTGGCTGAGTCCTGGCTTTTCCTTTTGGTGTACCGACCCAAAAGAAGTCCCATCTTGAAAATATATGTAAGTAAAGTGTCGTGGCTTGTCTATTAATCATGGTGATTAGCGGTGTGTGTTTGTATCATGGTTTGGTAGGGGGAGAGATGGTGATGTTTTATTTTGCTTCCGCTAATGAGTCGCACTAGGACCATTTTTTTTTTTAAATGTGTCTACTAATTACGACGTCTCTTCAAGGAAGAAAGGTAATAAGGTGTTAACGTTGGCGCTTGTGGCGACCTACGAAGGGTTCGGGGTGCCACAACATGATCTCCTACACTAAATTCTAAAGGCCTTCTATGCTTATCTGCATAGTCTTTCTGCCTACTCTGAGCTGTTTTAAGTCTTTCTCTGATAATCTCAATAGCCTTAGTGGTAACTTGTACCAATTCAGGTCCTGTCAATTTTCTTTCACCTACTTCATTCCAGCAGACAGGAGTCCTACATCTCCTTCCATATAATACTTCATAGAGAGCCATGCTTATACTTTTCTGAAAACTATTATTATATGCAAACTCCACCAAATGCAATCTTTTATCCCAATTTCCTTTAAAATCGATTACACAAGCCCTTAACATATCCTCTAATGTCTGAATTACTCTTTCAGTTTGTCCATCTGTCTGAGGGTGAAAAGCAGTACTCACCTAAAGTTTAGTTCCTAATGCAATTTGAAGACTTCGCCAAAAGTTTGAAGTAAATCTCAGATCCCGATCTGACGTAATAGTCACTGGAACACTGTGTAAGCGTACCACTTGACTTACATACATGTCCGCATATTTGTCCATTGGATAATCCATGCGAATCGGTAGAAAATGATCAGACTTAGTTAAACGGTCTACTATTACCCAAATAGAGTCATGACCACTTGATGTCCTTGGCAATCCTTGCACAAAATCCATCGTTATATGTTCTCATTTCCATTATGGTATGTCTAACGGTGTCAAAAGTCCTGCGGGTTTGCGATGTTCCGCTTTTACTTGCTGGCACGATAAACATTGAGAAACGTACTTAGCCGTATCTGCCTTCATACCATTCCACCAAAACTGCTGACGCAGATTCCTGTACATCTTTATACTACCTGGATGGATACTATAATTACTCCTATGCGCCTCCGATAGAATTTCCTTCTTTAATTCTTCATTGTTGGGAACACAGAGTCGTCCTTGGCATCTTACTATTCCATCATCAGAGACTTGAAATCCCGGTCTTTTTTCCTAAAGACACAGCATCTTTCACTTTCAAAATCTCTGGGTCAGATTCTTGCAAGATTTTAACCTTATGAATAATCTCGGGTTCTATTCTTAATGCACTAAGCATACCGGTAAGACAATCCATTTCCAATTTAAACTCTGAGTCTGCTACAGACTTTAACAAGTTCCATTCTACCACTCTTAAACTTGCCATTTCCACAGCCGATTTATGACTAAGAGCATATGCTACCCTATTCGCTTTCCCTGGATGATATCTTATCTCACAATCATAATCCTTCAACAACTCCATCCATCTCCTTTGTCTCATGTTCAACTCTTTTTGTGAGAACATATACTTCAAACTCTTATGATCCGTATAAATCTCAAACTTCTCCCCATACAAATAGTGTCTCCATATCTTCAAGGCAAACACTATAGCTGCTAGCTCTAAATCATGCGTTGGGTAATTCAGTATATGGGGTTTTAATTGTCTAGATGTATAGGCTACGACCTTGCCATGTTGCATCAAAGCACATCCCAGTCCTTTGTGAGATGCATTACTAAACACTATAAAATCATCAGGTCCAGTGGATATAGTCAGGATTGGAGCTGAGGCCAACTTCCTTTTAAGCTCCTGGAAACTCCTTTCACATTCCCCATTCCACTCAAACTTCACATTCTTTCGGGTCAACTTAGTTAAAGGTCCTGCCAACAGTGAAAATCCTTCAATAAACCTCCTATAATAACCAGCCAGTCCTAAGAAACTTCGTATTTTAGTAGGTGTCGTCGATCTCGGCCAATTTACCACCATTTCAACTTTTGCCGGGTCTACTACAATTCCTTCTCCTGATGCCCTAAAAATATTATTTGGTCCAACCAGAACTCACACTTGCTAAACTTGGCATACAACATATGCTCTCTCATGGTCTGCAAAACTATCCTCAAATGTTGCTCATACTCTTTAGGCTCTTTCGAATACACCATAATATCGTCAATAAATACAATCACAAACTGGTCTAAATAAGGCTTAAATATCCTATTCATTAAATCCATAAATGCAACCGGCACGTTAGTCAATCCAAATGGCATAACAAGGAACTCGTAATGTCCATAACGAGTCCTAAACGCAGTCTTAGGAATGTCCTCTTTCTTAATTCCTAGCTGATGGTATCCCGACCTTAAGTCAATCTTAAAGAAGACCGAACTTCCCTGGAGTTGGTCAAACAAGTCATCAATTCTAGGCAAATGATACTTATTCTTAATAGTCACTTGGTTCAGCTGCCTATAGTCAATGCACAAACGCATCGATCCATCTTTCTTTTTCACAAACAAGACTGGTGCATCCCAAGGTGAAGCACTTGGCCTAATGAATCCTTTGTCAAGCAACTCCTGCAGTTGCACTTTCAATTCCTTCAACTCGACTAAGGCCATCCTATATGGGGCTTTAGATATTAGTCCTGTTCCAGGCATTAACTCAATTTCAAATTCAACTTTCCGCTCTGGTGGTAATCCAGGCAATTCCTCAGGAAATACATCTTGGAATTCATTAACTACTCGAACTTCCTCAAGTTTAGGTGTGGCACCCCTTGACGGCCCCCGATCCGCTAGAGTCACCACAGTTCGCTTACCTTTCATTTTCCTTATTAACAAGTCACTCTGATACCATTTTTAGTTGCAGTGGGTCCATACAACTTGGGGGTTTACATTTTTTTTTTCGATAGGTCCCTTGCGCAATTTATATGCGGAAGCACATCCAACAACTCCCTTCCCTATATTCAGAAAACGATGCATACCTACTAAATATTTATAAGTAAAAGCCGTACACCTTTTATTTACTTAAACCAGATGGACATTGTTCATCGGTACATCAAAATGCCGTAGTCTTCTATATTCGACTACACTCCAAAAGATGACCGACATTTCCTCCAACAGTCATACACTTAAAGTCCATCGATCAGTGTCGGCGTCCAAAAGCTCCTTCCCTTACTCTCCTCCTCCTCACGGTTATATCCAACCGTTCAAACCATCTACTAATCTGAAATGTTGGTCAGAAAGAAGATAACCACTCGCCAGATAAAGGAATCCAATAACCACTCATGATCATACAAGTCATACATGCATTGCAAGCATTACTTACCTTGAAGCCATGCGTAATACTATCATGCATCATTATAACAGTTTATGTCATCATCATCATGACATCATCACATTACACATGTCATATCATATATCGTCATCATTATCATCACCATGCATATCATCATGCATGTCATATCATCATCATTATCATGTATATCATCATGCACATCGTCATCATCATGCATATCATCATGCATATCATATTATCATGGGTGGTCATCGTTATTTCACATCACGTATCATTACCATCATCATGCATATCATCATGCACATCATACCATGATCATCATGCATATCATCATGCATATCGTCATCATCATCATCTTGCATATCATCATGCATATCATATTATCATGGGTGATCATCGTTATTTCACATCACGTATCATTACCATCATCATGCATATCATCATGCATATCATACCATGATCATCATGCATATCATCATGCATATCGTCATCATCATCATCTTGCATATCATCATGCATATCATGTTATCATGGGTGATCATCGTTATTTCACATCACATATCATTACCATCATCATGCATATCATCATGCATATCATACCATGGGTGATCATCATATCACATCACATATCATCATCTCCATCATCATGCATATCATCATGCATATCATACCATATCATGCCATGAGTTAATTTTCATCTTTATCTTTAAATTTGATCACCATATCACCCTTCCTCGATTCATCAATTTTATCTCATATTTTACACTCGCATCTCATGCGAGAAAAACCTCCGGGCATGTATCCAAGATACAACTGGGCATCCAGCCCCCCATATTCCGGGCATCTCGCATCCCAACTAGCATCACGAGGAACCTCCGGGCATGTATCCAAGATACAACCGGACTTCCGGCCTTTACCCTTCTAGCCGGGCATCCCGCACCCCACGTGTCGCGGGAATCTCCGGGCATGTATCCAAGATACAACCGGACTTCCGGCCCCCCACATTCCGGGCATCCTGAAACTCCCAGGGAATCTCTGGAATTACGCCACTAGGCCACCAGACAACATCCTCCACCACAACCTCTTTCTCATCCACATTTATCCTTTTATCTCAATTTAACATGGCAATTGGCATGGCATCAAACGAATCACACTTGCATTTCAACTCACATGTCATACACATGCCAAAGCTTTATTACATATGCATTTCAACTTAATAAATGTACAAAGACCTCATCACACAAGTGCCACACAAATGAAGTTGAATCCATGGCCAAATAAAAATCTATTTTATTATTTTATTATTTTATTATTTTATTTATTTTCGTAAATAAATATTTAATATCTATGATTTTCCCAAAATCATAATATTCAACAATCACTAATAGGATCACAATTTCATATAAAAATTCACGGCCAAATTGAATTTCTTATAACTTCACAATTTTCACATAATAGCACCTTATATTCGGATAATAGCTAGACTTGCACAGTTTCCGAATATATTTAATTAAAATACACATATGGCCTTCAAAAATTACGAAATTTTACAGGGTAATAGCCAACACATTTTCGTACCTTTTTCTTTAAGAACATTAAGCCAAATTCTTTTTAGATTAATTTCTATAGCCCTACGAAGCTTCTGGAATCACTACCGCGACGTCCAGAACACACTTCTCCGTATTTCTTAGATTTCACCCATAAAATCTCTTTCGTTTCCTCTGAAATTTGAGTATGTTATGTACAAATGTGTCCTTTACAAGTTTCATGAAGAGATCTAGGTCAAATGACCAGATTATGGTCACCATTTTAGTCCATGAAGTCTCGGGTGTCTCGGTACACCACACCAGAATCAACCATCTCCAAGATCTAACCGATTCACCAAGTTAAACTTGTTATTTTTGCTTCAAATTTGAGTATGTTGTAGCTTAAGGTGTTTTCTACAACTTTCAAGAAGATAACAAAGTGAGATCTCCAACATAAATCAGCATACAAACAAGAAATCGACAAGAGGTCAGTGAAAATTTCGCAGATCTAAGTCTCCGTATAATTGAACTTTTGACCCCTCAAATCTCCATCGTTTTCTACTAATTTTTAGTATGTCATAGTACAAGACGTTAGCTTCAACTTTCATCAAGACACCGAAGCCAAAATCGAACTCCAAGACCACATGCAAACTCGAACAAGCCACTGACTCCAACAAACCGAACGAGAACAGTCACGGTTTGTAAAAATATCAACTCTTACCTCGGTTTTTCGCACAAATCACACCTATAATCTAACATGCAAACACCACAACAAACATGCAAGAGAAGTTACGGACTCCACTTGCCTTAAAGATGAGCTAGCAACGATGAACGGCAACGATCGGACAGCGAACGAACAGCGCACCCCTTCCGGCTCCGCCTCCTTCCCTCTCGGCTTCTCTCCCTTTCTCTCAAACTCTCTCTCTTTCTCGCCCTCTCTTTGGACGAATTGAAGCAAGTAACCGGCCACTCTCTCTCCTCATCCCTTTTATATCCCCTAAAGCTCATGATTACCTTGCCTCTACCATGGCCAATGCATGGCCTTCTCCTTGCCACTTGTCATATTGGGTTTTAAATTTGAATTTGATTGGGCTTGGGCTTAGGCCCATCCGGCCACTCCCTTTTGGGCTGGTCGAATTCTCTCCTCTTGGGCTCTAATGGGCCGACAAGCTTGGCCCACCAAGCTTTAGGCCAAATGGGTCCAAGGCCCATTCGAATTTAATCCCCTTTTTCTCTTTTTTTTTTTTTTGAATTCCTTCTATAAATATTTTTGAATTCCAATTTTCATCTTGACCAAAGTCTTGGGACATTTTGTTCATTGAAATTTAATTTATATAGTACATGGCCAAGCTTAAATTATTAATTTATCATATAGTCCTAAATTCAAAATTCATAAACACAAGCACAATAACACCTAGCCTTAAGAAAACTAATGGCTAGCACATAGACCATAGGTAATTTCATTACCTAATTATAGGCTTTAATTTCTCTAGAGGATGTCTTGAATTTTGGGATGCCACATTAGGCTCCTCTCTAGCGTAATCTTTAACTATGGCCAGGTATCCTTGACATCCCTTGTCAAGTAACGCACAGGCTTCTACTGCCGAAATGAGTGCTATAGGTAGATGGGTTTGACCTCCCAAAAATTCACAACTAGACTTATTAGGTAAAACAAATTGGATCACTCTTCTATAACAATCCATTCTAGCCCAATACTTACGAAGCCAGTCCATTCCTATGATAACATCAAAATCATACATAGCCATTACAACCAAGTCTATTTCCATATATTTTCCTCCCATTGATATTTTACAATTTCCACACACCAGCGTAGACAATACCATATCCTTTAAAGGCATGGAAACACAAAGAGGCGTCTCAAGAGGCATAACTTCTATTCTATTCGAACGTCTATATCTTTCAGGCACAAACGAATGCGTTGCACCCGTATCAAACAATGCATATGCCTTTCTATCATTTATAAGGATTGTACCTGAGATAACATTTTTGGAAGCTTCCGCTTCCTCTTGGGTGACCGCATACACCCTTCCTTGTGTTGGTGGCCTCTGAGGATTCCCTTGTAAGTTTGATCTAACAGCACTCTGATATCCCTGTCGCACCGAGCCAACACTCACTTGCAACCTTTCTTGTGGGCAACTTCTCCTAAGATGACCCACTTGTCCACAACCAAAACATTTCGGTCATCCATTACAAGGTCCTGGGCCATGTCGCCCATTACACCTTTGACAAACACCAGGTTGATAGCGTGCCTTCCCTATATTCAGACCACTTCTTGCTCCCCCAAAATTTCCAAAATTACCCTTCTTCTTCACATTCCAAGTCTGACCTTGACTAGAATAGGGTCTCTTACCCCTCCTCACATCATTAAAGTTCAGCGGTTTCTTAAACTTCGACCGCTCTCTCAACAGCTCCTGCTCCACCAACTGTGCCCTCTCATAAATCTTATGATAATCCCTTATGCTCAAAGGCATTAGTTGCTTTCTAATGTCAGTTCTCAACCCTTTCAGAAATCTCTTAGCCTTTTCCTCCTGATCCTCAATCAATTTAGGAGCATATCTAGACAGTTCAGAAAACTTAGCCTCATATTGATCTACTGTCAACCCCTTTTGTTCCAACTGAACAAATTCCGAAATTCTTTTATCCTTAGCACAGTCAGAAAAATGCTTTATATTGAAAGCTCTCACAAACTCTTCCACGTTAACATCAGTACCGAGTGGAAAGATTATGTCCTTCGAAGCTCTCCACCAAAACTTCGCATTTCCCTCCAACTGGTACTCTGCCAAAGTTAATTTCTCAACCTCAGTGCAGTCCAACAGCCGGAAAATTCATTCCATCCCATCAATCCATTGTTCCACCTCCTCAGGACTTCTTATTCCATTGAACTTAGGTGGCTTCAACTTCAGAAATTGCTCCACCAGTCCCTGAGCACGGCGTTCTGCTCCAGGCTGTTGCTGCACTTGCTTTTCCATTAGATTTCCAATATTGGCCAATGCCCGCAGGATGTCTTCCATTCGGGGTTCAGCCCTTGTAGCAGAGGCTTCAGCCCTCGATGGATGAGCACTTCCAACTCGCACCATGAATTTTTTGCAATTTCCAAGCATTGCCTCAGGAATAATTTGAGACTCACTATCTCTAGTCAAAGCAGTTACTACTACTACATAAGTAACATATACATGTTACTGGTACCTAAAGTCAACTCAAAGACAACTACTCTGGATCTACGAGTGAATACTCATCACTCGTTATTCAATTATTCCGTTTTATATCCTATGGTGTGCATTGTCATCATGTTCCTCAATTTCCAAATGAGGCTCCTTATCATTCCACCTATAACCACTCGCTCTGATACAAAAAAGGGGCACTGTGGCACCCCGAACCCCTTAAGGTCGCCACAGGCACCAAACATTCACCTAATTTCATCCCACAGATGAAGCGTCGTAAATCATAGACACTCTCTATATATTTTTTTTTTAAAAATGGTCCCAGCGTGACTCATTTAGCGGAAGCAAAATTTAGCATCACCATCACCCCCCTCCATTAACCATGATACAATTTCACACCACTAATCATCATAATAAAGACAAAGTCATGACACTTTATTTACATATTTTCAAGATGGGCTTTCTTGGGTCGATACATCAAAAGAAGGCCAGGACGTAACGCCACACTTGGCCTAAACCCCAAAAAGAAACAATCGACCCACTACGATTCACATGTAAGATCCCCCATCACTAGCATCGGCTAACCATCCCAAAAAGTTTGCAACTACTTGTCACGTACTGGCCCTCACACCCATCCTGGTGCATCAGGCGGTGGCGGCGGTGGCGGCGGTAGCATCCCATGCATCACCCCGTCTCGGTGAACATGGACGGATATGAACTCCTGTACAACAGGGCCCCCAGCCAGGCCCACATCGTACATAACTAAACAACGCACTCGAATATACGTTAGTCCGGGAACGGAAGGATAGGTGAAACTCCTTGCACTCGACCTCTACATCGGAAGGTAGGCCGTAAAACACGCCCCTCGTGACAGTAGGGAGCGACATTCTACTAATCTGAAATGTTTGTCCCCAAAAGGGGTGAGTACAACCACTCAGCAGGTAAAAGATCCAATAGCCACTCAAAGCATCATACAATACAATCATAGCATAATACATATCATACATGCATTCCAGGCATTACTTACCTCGAAGCCATGCAAATACCATCATACATCTCCCTCACAATCATAACACATACATGCCATCATGTCATAGGTTATCATCATCATGTCATATACATGTATCATCATCATCCTCATGTCGTACACATATCATCATCATCATCATGGCATCATCATATCATACACATCATCATGACATCATCTTATTATACACATCATCATGACATCATCATATCATACACATGTCATGACATCATCATATCATATCCATGACCTCATCATATTACATCATATATGCATATCATCATGCCATAGGTGATCATCATCATATCATATCATATATCATCATGCCGTAGGTGAACATCATCACATCATATCATATATCATCATGCCATAGGTGATCATCATCACATCATATCATATATCATCATGCCATAGGTGATCATCATCACATCGTATCATATATGCATGATTCAATTTTCACTTTTAACATTCAATTCGATCACCACATCACTCTTACTCGGGATTATCAATTTCATCCCATACTTTACACTCACACCCCAATTGGCATTGCGAGAAAAACCTTCAGCATTCAGCCATTCAAGGTCACCGGGCATCCGGCAACCCCACTCTCTGGGCATCTCGCATCCAAACCGGCATCACGAGGCATCCCCTCGGGCAAAGACCTCCGAGGCTTCTGGCACCCAACCATTCCGGGCATCTTGAAACTCCCGAGGACATCCGGCCATGTATCTCTATACATTCCGGCCATCCGGCACCCCCCATCCCGGGCATCCTGATACTCCCAGGGTATTATCATCCGCCACGAATAGTTTCCTCATTCATCATTGTTCATGTTTACCAATTCATGCCTCAACTCAGCATGTCACACAATATAATGGCAAACAAGGTCATATTGAGCATTGAATTCATACATGCATCTCAATTCATTTACCATGCATGCATCAAGACATCATCATCCAATCCATACAAAATTCCAACAAGCATCATTTTTAGAAAATATTTAAATTAAATATCCATATGCTTCTAAAAAATCATGACATCAAAGCATGTGATAGACAAGACAATAAGATATCAATATCATGAAAAGCACATGCCCAATAGAGTTCCACACAAGAAGGTACAATTCACACAAAACAGCATGCAAATTCGGACAGAAACAAAATGCATAGTTTCTGAAATAATTTAATTAAAATATCCAAACGACCTTCGAAAATTATGAAATTTCACCAGGTTATAGCCAAGACACTAAAGTAGGTTTTTAATGCATAATTCTAAGCCTAATTCGTTTTATATTATTTTCTACAGTCACACGAAGCTTCTGGATCTAGCACCGAAACGTCCAGTGTATGTTTCTCCGAAATACTGATTTTTCACCTACCTATTCTTCTTCGTTTCCTCTTAAATTTGGATATGTTTTACATAAGGAGGTCCCCTACAGCTTTTAATAAGGAACCTAAGTCAAATTTCCAGAGTATAGTCATCATACGGGTCCATGAAGTCTCGGGTATCCTGTACCGCGTCTCCAGATCTACGGTTTTCAAGAGTAAGTTGATTCACTAGGCTATGCTTGTTTATTTTGCTTCAAATTTTAGTATGTTAAACTTCAGTATGTTCTCTACATGTTTCATGAAGATGTCGAGAAGAGATTCTTAGTAAAACTCAACATGCAATCACAAATCCACCGAAAGGTCAGTGAAATGGTTCCAGATCTGGGGTCTCCGTAGGATGAGAGTTTGACCCCACAATTCTCCATCAATTTGTACCAAATTTTAGTATGTTATATTTTAAGATGTTGGATACAACTTTCATGAAGAAATCAAAGTCAAAATCGAACTCGAAACATGCATGCAAGCTCTCACAAGATTCTGAATCAAGCGGATCTCACAGAAACAGCATGCAACTCAAGAAACAAACCACATTAGCTTCACTTCCTTGCCTCCAAACATCCTAATTCCGACCAAACATGCAAAACATTCATGCAAGAGTAGAAAGCAGATCCCAACTTGCCTCTAGACCTAGCTAGCGACGAGCACACGGCAGCGAACGGGCGGCAAACGGGCGGCGACGAGCGGACGGACGGCGTGTGACGGCGACTCCTTCCTTTCCCTCTCGGCTTCTCCTCTCTCGGCCTCACTCTCCCTCTCTCTCGCACAGTTCTCTCTCTCTCTTGGCCGAACAACACAACCGGCCACCCTCTCTCTCTCCTCTTCCTTTTATTTTCCCATTTTTCCATCATTGGCAATGATTACTTGCCACTCCAATTGGCCAATGCATGCAAGCTCCTTTTTGCCACTTGGCAAGGCTCATGCATGGGCCAGCCACCCTCCTTCTTGGGCCTCCCTTGGGCCGGCGACAGCCCCATCCATGGGCCTCTATTGGGCCGGCCATTCGGCCCACCAAAATCCCCCCTTTTGGGCCTAAGCCAATATCCTAAATAAAATAATTTTTTTTCCTTTTTATTCTTTCTTCTATGAATTTTAAATTTCAAATTCCACATGGCCAAAAGTCTTGTAACATTTTATTTATGGAAATTTAATCTATAAAGTGCATAGCCAAGCATAGATTATTATCATCAATTTATCTAATTTAAAATCTCATAAATACAAGCACATAACACATAACCTTAAGAGAAAACTAATGGCTAAAGTATAAACCATAGGTAATTTCATTACCTAATTACGAGCTTTAATACACTAGCTTGTCTTAAATTTTTGGGATGCCACACTGAACCTTTTTACTTTGTTCGTAAGTCTATTTAATTGTTAAAGTCTAATTTCCTTTTCAAAGTCTATTGTTAACTAGACTCAAATTAAAAATAAAGTTCTACACTATATTTTGCAAAATTTGTTTTCACACCTATTCACTCCCCTCTAGGTTGTCGTACTAGCATTTACAGAACCGACCCAGTGGACCTTAGAATCAACTCCAAAACGGAACACACGTTTCGGGTTCCACAGCAACCAGACCTCTTCTTCTTTTCTTTTTTTAGTTTAATTATTATTTTTTTTTTGTTTCATTGCAGCTTAGTTATGCTAGAATATGCAGCAAACCATTTCAATCCCACGAAGTTAGTAACCCGCCTGTCCTACAACAATTCAGAATCCATGGATACATAACTTCCCTGATCATCAAACAAACACACACACTTGCAACAACAATCCAAAGAAAGCTTCATAAAAGATCACAACAACCAGTACCCTGAAACAACACTTCACCAAAATGACTTTCGCCACTTTTAATAAAAGAATTTTCACTTATCCTCCCTTGTAAACAACATTAGAATATACAAAGGCAGAAAAAACACCAGCTGATCATTCTCAGCTGAGCAAAACATGTCCACAGGTAAAATCGTGCAAAAATCACTTCAAGTCTTGAGCTCAGGTGGATTGCGAATCCAAGATTGAAATGCCAATTACCCATCGACCATCTCTCCTTCCTCGCGTATCCAAGACTCGAAAATGGAGACAAGAAAACCATTAACAGATAGCAACCATGTAAAAACACATCGAGATGCACCATGACAAAACCAAACTAGAGGAAACAAAGGGGAGAATTAGGGCAAATAGCCGCAAGAGGCAAGAGGCAAATTGGTGCTCGAAAAACCGTTGAGGCCGAGAGTGAGCGTGATTAAACTACGAGCCTCAAGGACGTGAGTTTCCCCAAAAAATAATTTTTTGACTATGAAGAATCTCAAACTGGTATATTTGTCACAAATACACCCTTCATTAGTTTCAATTAAATTGGATTAATATTACAAAAAAATTACAAAACTATTACCCATGTGACAAACTAAGCATAAAACCTCATTGTTATACCCATCAACTATCACATATCATTCAATTTAGAAATTTGACAGTAAAATTTAACGAAAACTAAATGATGATAAATTTGTCATAGGTATACTAGTTTGAGTTTTCTGTAGTCCAAAAATGAATTTTAAATGGATTATGACTGTACTAGTTTAGGCTTTTTCATAATATTCTAAATTAAAGTATATCCAAACTAATGTATAGGAAGCAAAATCATGTCAGCTAGGATAGGTCACGGGACCTAGTCCTTAAATGAAGTGGTAAACACGAATGTTACTTTTAAAGGGCACAGTCTAACCAGGATCTCTACCAATAATGATGCTAAAAATATAAGAAAAGGAAGCATATTAAGTGCATAAAATGTCAAGAGTTTCTCCACGTGCTTATATTTACCAAAAGCAACTTCGTATGACGGTAAAATTTAAGACAACAATCAAAATCTTTCATACGTACGCACCTCTACAACAAGCTTTGCCACAACCTCGTACACTTGTTTTTGCGACGTGGACTCGGCGAAAATTTCATCGAACGCGTGGGTGTGTGTATCCTCGTTAGTCTTCCGCAATTTCAACATTTGCAGCTAAACATGGTAATACATTGGACTTCAATTAGTGCATCATGCAAAAGAACAAGCCACCTGTATATTGCCAATGCGTCTTTTGCTTTTTAGGAGCAATATACGTAAATTGTTTACTCTTAGATAAAAGTATTTTCTTTTGAGGAGCAAAGAGTATTTTCTTTTTACTTTTTTTGCTAAAATTTATTATATTCTAAATGTTTTGACAAAATTGCATTTAAAGTTACGTGTCAACATTTAACTATCATAAAAGTTTTGAAAGTTCCAAATTAAAAGAAAAATAGGTCAAATTTTGTGAATTGCTAGATTTAGATTAAATAAAAAGTAAAACTCGTTTTAGATAATTACCAAACAATTCGCTTGGAATCAATTAATTATCTTTTCTTGAGTTAAATGCTAGTAAAAAAGTAAGACTTTGTAAGTAAATAGAAAAGGAATGAACCAATAAAATGTTGGGTCAGATCGAAAAAAAGTTTGCTCTTCTTGTGATGTTAGATTTGGGCCTTGTTATGAGCATTCCTGGAAGAAAATCTCATGCACCAAAAAGATGAGAGAGAGGGTGACCATAAAATCGTCCAAGGATGTGCAGTAGTCGTGCTGTGCGAAAGCCAATCGGAACCATTTTATCTGAATCTTTAATTTAAAGCGATGTTGATACCTAAATTTTGGTAAATACTTAGGATTAATTTGCATAGAAAATTAAGGATCAATTTGACCCGAACAAAAATATTTTTTAGGTCATAGTTTTTATTTGTAATTAAGTTTGTTTTCTTTTTTATTTTCCCTTTTTTACCCTATTTTCAGATAAATAGATTAATAATAATAATAATAATAAAAGAAAAGGGTTCTTATGGGGCTGAGCATGAAAGCCAAACCCCTTCCTTTTGTTCTTCCAAACGCGGGCCCCTAGGCCCACTCGCCTTTTCCCTTGGTCTAGCCCCCCTCCTTGTTGTCTTCTTCCTCCTCTGTCTTTGCAACACGCGCAGGGAAGCCGGACGCATGCAAGGCCAAGTGGAGGAGGAGACGGCAACGTACGGCACAACAAATAGGGACACACCTTCAATGCAAAGCAAAGCACGCAGGTGGGCGGCTAAAGCGACGCCAGTCTTGCTGTATAAAGGCCAGTTGGCATGCCAAGAATCGCAGGCCAAAGCTCCGTCGACCGACACCCCTCCACCTATAAATAGGGCTACTGACGGAAGGCCAACGACACGAGTGGAGAGAGATCGAAGGTAGCTAGCTTCAAGGACCTCTCCCGAGAGACATCGAGGGAGGATCGAGAGCGAGCAAGCTGGAAATCGAAGGAGGGGAGGTCAGCCGCAAAGGAAGGGTCAAATCTGAGCGAGGGGGTTTCGGATTCGAGAGAGATTTGGGAGAACGAGAGTCGAGAGAAACCAAGATCTTAAAAAGAGGGGCTGAGCGAGAGAGATATGAGGTTTTAGAGAGAGACAGGGGGTCGGGAGTGCGAGCCCCCTTGCTGTGCGTAGTGCCGGACGCTTGGTCCAGTGCCTCCGCTGCTCCGCCACCGTCGACGCCAGCTACTCGCATCATCGGCCCCGCATTTGGATCTGCTAAGCAAGGCTCTGTTTTCACTTCATTTCACATAGACCGCATCGAAACTTGTAGCCGTCCACCTCACGTGCTCTCCGGCCTCGTTCCTTCGTTGTTCGGTTGCCTTGATCTTCGCGTGTTGTCTGTCATGAATCCCAACATAATATCGAGCCTCCTCCCTTTTTAGCCAATGAACTCCAGGTCGCAGTCGGAGCTTTGGTGACTGGTAGCAATGGTTAGCGGTGGTAGCTAGCTAGACGGGAGTTGGGTCGTCAGTCTTGGATTGGCAGTAGTAGCGCCGGCAAAGTCAGACGTCGGGGCAAGGATAGGCGACATCGTCGCGGCCGCTGAACCGCAGAGGAGCAGCAGCAGTTACAAAATCGGGTCGGGCGCATGACCTGGTCTAGTCTAGGGTTTCCAAAAGCGAGCCAATTTCTAAAATCATGGGCTGGGCTTGGCTTGTTTTAAAGTGAGCATAAAGTTTGTTTAAAGGATTCCAGGCCGAGCTTGTGTTTCAGGCCCATCCGAGGTGATGGCTTTAGCGAACTAGGTCGCTCCCCACTTGGGAATCCAACCCGGATAATTTTTTTACATAATATTATATTATTATAATAAAAATAATATTTTAATAATAAAAATTAATAATAGTATATAATACAAATAATTTAAATCAAAAAAATCCAAAAAATATTCAATGTTTTCCAAAAAAATCATAAAAAGCCAAAAATGATTTATATTTCAAAAAATGATTTAAAAAATCCAAAAAATGATTTTTATGTTAAAAAAATAGAAAAAAGACCAAAAAAATGTTTTTATCCACAAATGCATGGAAAAATCCTTAAAAATCCAAAAATCTTAGGGTTTAAACAAGATTAGATACCAGGAAGGACATTAGCGATTAACTACTGTAATTAAGTCCCCCATTCTAGTTTCTCTAGTTGCGCAGGAGTGAAATATTTATCCTAATATTTCGCTTGGGTTTCTAATCAATCCACCCCAAATCGATTAGTGGCGACTCTTATTTAAAATTAACTTATAGGATAAAAACTCAAATCATTAAGTAGTGAATTGGTGGGCTTTGAAGAGCCTAGGCTAAGCCTAATAAACTTAGCGAACCATCAGCCTCTACCAGTGCCCGTGCAATAGGGTGCCAAAAAAGAGGTCACAACAGCTTGGTGACACCACTAGGGACTTTTTATTTTTTGTGGACTTAGGCTGTTTTTTTATCTTGTTTAAACATTTCACTAACTTGAGTTTTTTTTTTCTTTTATGCAAGTTAGTAGCTTAGAGATTAATTTTAATTTTGTTAAATAAAATATTTTGTGATTATGAATTGCTTTATATGTTTTAATGTTTTAGCACTACACGTGGCACAGACAACCTGGCCATTGGACTTGGGCCGCCATAGGATATTTAGGATGTTGCTAAGAAAGATGAAGCTTTGAACACGAGATTGCGATGTAGAGGTTGCATTTCTTTTCCTTGAATTTTTTTAAGTAGAGACGAGGTTAGGAGGGTATGATGCCAACGCAAGACTGCGATGGGCAGACACCCTCTTAGTTTCCCTAAACCTTCTCAGTTAGACATCGAGTTGCATGTATCATGTCATGTCACTATGCTTGCCATTTTCTTCAAAAGCAAAGTGATTTCTTTACCTTTTTTACTCAGTCTTTTTTATTGGCCCATAGCAATATAGGTAGGTTTTTCGAGTCTCAATTTATATGCAATTGAAGGAGACGATATCTAATTTATTCCTATCCCCAAAGTAGAGCTCTTCAGATGGTGGGGTCAATTGGACCAATTTGCCCAAGAGTGCATGAAAGCCAAACTCGGTCATTGTGTGAAAGCTAAAGTCGGTCATCTTCTATTGTTATTCCAAATTCTTGTTCATCCCGAAGTCCTACAAGCAATAACACATTTTTGGTGCCCTAGGACATCTACTTTTATGTTTGGTGAGTTCGAGCTAACCCCAACTCTGGAAGAATACAACATCATCATTGGAATGCCTCTCGAGAGTAAGCTTGTTAGGCCACCAATAGGTATTGACCCACTGCATGGGTTAGCATGACTTTTAAGAAATGAAGTCCATGTTACGATGCAAATTCTTGAAACCAACCATAATACCTGCCCACTAGCATTCTTGACTGCTTGTTTTGGAAATCAACCCATGACCCAGAAAAGAGAGTTTTCCTCCTAACCTTTTTCGGGTTCATCATTTTCCCACATTAGAAAGATGTCATAAGTCCTTCGATGGCATAGGTGGTTGATCAGGTCTTAAGGGGGCAAAATTATGTCAACATGATTTTAGCCGAAACAATCTTGTCCCTTGATCGTTTTAAAGAAAAGACGGAAAAAATCATGCGGCCCTCCTCAAAAATTTTACGGGTTTGGTTATTTTCTCACTTAAGAGAATTTCAATACATCATGCAATCATCTGAAATAAATTATTTTGAAAATCCACTACAGAAATTTATGGTTCTAGGACCATACATTCCTAACCAAAACTGTTTTAATTGGATAAATTTCCTAAGGGACCCTGCTCCTGAGGCATTCTTATGGTGTGCTGGTTAGTTCCATGAAAAGAGATATCGCTTTGCTTACAAGCGTTGCCATCCAATTCCATTACTCGGCCTCACCGGTGCCACTCCCTATTACCTATATAAGGTGGCACTATAATACGGAGCCCTTCAGGAGATCCTACTGCCTTTCAAGACGAAGATCTCTCCAATCTTTTTCACCCATCAAAGTCGTGAATTCCATCATCGAGGAAACATGGAGTAAGTGCCATTGCAAAAGGATTATGGGAGTCCTACATCCACAACCATCGTATCCCGACAAGACTACGGCCATCGATCCCTGACCCAACAAGCAAAATTAGTCAACATGAGCAAGCATAGCATATGCAAAGGGCTTTGAGAATAAGTTGGGTACACATCTCAGAGCCAGTCCAAGAAAGCAGACATCTTCGCAAGAACAAGGCTCCCGATCGCATATAAAATAACATTTATGTGCCCCCTAATGTTAATATCGTGAAATTTTTTTTCTTAATCCTATTGTTTAGGGACTTCTATTCAATACCTAGTATTTTGTTCTATCAATTTTATTTTCAATTTAGATGTCAAAAGTATGTTGTCTATGAATCCTCTTTTGATAAATAAAAACAGTTGGACCATTGCCATGGGTCAATCTTTATTTACTTTTGTGCTCATTCATTATTTTTGCAACATCAGGTAATTATGAATCGCCTACCACTAGTCACACGCGAATGACCTCAAGCAATAGTGCCCGATCAGAATGATGTACAAAATCGCTTCGCTAATATTGAAAATGACGTAGGATAGATGTCCATTGTCCTTCGACAACTCTTGAGGCAAATGGAGTCCACTCAAACCAAGCCCAACCTCGTAGCTACTTTAAACACACTTAGGACACCTACAAATTTGACGGAAAATAACCAATATTCAGACAAATTCTAAAGATCATGAAGAAGCTGAGCTAGTTGCAGGGGCAAGATCCCATTGATTTGTCCAATTATGCCAGTGTTAAAATCCCAGAAGAGCTCCAAGTGCCTGAATGCGAGGGGTATGCCAATACCTCTTGCCCAGAGACCTATTTATAGGCCTACCTGGTCCGAATGATGATTCAATCGTACCAATCAAATTTGACTGACCCCACTTTGCGGCGGTAAATTGTAAGGAGAATTAGTCTCCTTAAGATGTGGGAGGAATTGAATGCTTTCCGCCAATAATATAATGTTGACATCAATGCCGACATCACCATGCCTCATGAAGAACCAATAGTCATAGAGACGAAGGATAATATGTTTTTAAAAACACATGTCGTGTTAGGGAGGAGCTCAATCGCCCAGTTGGACCTGCAATCCACAAAAGAAGATAACAATGTAGCCTTGCATGATAAAGGGACGACCGAGTAGTATCCTATTATCGTGAAGCTTCCCACTAAAAAAGGCAAGAGCCCGCAGACGAGGTCAACACCATAAAACCTATTCAAACCAGGGCATGGCAATGCAGCTTTCTAGGCTTATTGCAAGAGCTAGGGTCTAAAGAATGTTGATCCCCATCAACCTAGGAAGCAAAGCTCCGCCATCTCCTAGTCTTCTTGATGACAAATTCAAGCTAACAAAACGAAGGGCTTTACTTAAAAGGTCAAGACCAGGAGTCAAGAAAAGAAAGTCTAAGCAATTCAAACCAACGCCTGCCATTAAACATAGGCAAAATCTAATAGCTAATGAGCCGCCACACCGAGACTTTGAGCATCCCCTAAGGTATAATCCCGAGAGCTACCAGTATTATATGAATGAAGTCAGCCATTCATTGAATAATTGTCTCCCACCCATGCACGGGATCCAAAGCATGTTAGAAGGGGGAACATGCATCCTTCATGACTTATCTCCCAATGAATTGCTAAATTTGTCACCTGACCATGAGGATGATGTAAACGCCTTATCCTTGATTGGAAATTTCAACTCGAAAGAAAGCAATGAAATGATCTCAATCGAGTCCATCGTTCTTGAAACGGAAGAATTCACCACCACAATGAATATGCAATGGGAAGACCAATTACCTAGTCGAGACTTGGCGGTCCATCTTGCCTTCATAGGATTATGACCCCCAAAGAAATGAGGGTACCTAATCTCCGCAAGTATAATGGCATGACTTATCCCATGACTCACTTGCAATCTTTCCATGTTGAAATGAGTTGACACTGCAACTCGACACCATTCATAACTTAGGCTTTCTAAGAAAGTCTCACAGGGCCCGCATTGAAATGGTTCTTATTGGGAAGGATCTACCTCATGAGGGATTAGGATGAGCTGTCTTCCGTATTCTTGCATCAATACGAAAGCAAGATTGGAATTGAATTACCTTGCAAGGATTTGGTTCACATTAGAAAAAGACCAATGGAGCATTTCCGAGCATACGCAAAAAGGTAGGAGGCTTTCGTTATGCAAACTAACCCTCAACTGGCCGAGGAAGAAATGATGAAGCTGTTCATAAAAGCCTTACATTGCAAGCATCGCTTTTGGGTGCATGGATTGCATTTCCATAACTTCAATGAAGTGGTCCTCTCATGCGAATACTTTGAGTCTACTAGGGGCGAAGAACTCAAAAGTGCTTGATTTCAAAACCAATACTATCAACGTGCTCCTTTTCATAGGAGTTTTCATGGGATTTGGTTGTTATAATCTCACGTTTCTATCATGTCTAGTGTGTTACTGTTGCATTTTCCATTCTAGTAATTTAATTTCATTCAAAATGTACAGTTCTAATATTCTGTTTTGAGAACATAAGGCAGTATTCCAAACCAGCCCAATGATGCTATCTAACCATGAAAAGAAAATATCATCTAAGGAGAATACTGAGGGCTAGGCTTCCTCATACTTCCCCCCCCCCTCCAACTATATACTTTGGAAAACAAAAAATATTTCATTACCAAACGCTTTTGTCAAAATAAGATGTTAAATTTAATCCTATTTATTTTTCTGACTTATTCACTTCGTGTCTCAGAATATCATCCCCTTTGACTTAATGTGACAAGGGGCATTTGAAACTGGCACATCATGTGAATTTGTCGAATTCGAAAACATTCTTTCAAGAACAAACCAGAAAGATCATCTCATCTCAAAAAAGGTATGTCTTATTCCCTGAACATAATATTGGAAATGATGTTCTCTCTCTTCTATTTACAGGAGACGAAAGATAGGACGTAATAGGCACATGCATACTGTTGAACTCGAAGCACGCATACCCTGGTAACTTAGGGCAGGGTAACCTCCTCCATGCTGCTCTCAGCCTTCCCATTTGGGAGCTGTCCCTAGAGCTCTATGCACTTCACCTCGCATCTGCACAACTCTATATCAAGTTTGAGCAATGTCTTCTTTGCACAACATGCCCAGGCACCTAGACATTGCTGTTTCATTGATGGGATTTTTAGCTTCGATAAGCCAAGAAACACAAGGAAGGGGTTTCTTCTCTTCCTTTGAATTGGCTATTGTCAGCAGGGAGAAAATTTAGACAGTTGAGGTGATCTATAGCCCCATATTCCAAGTGATGACTTTAGAATTTGGAAACCTCACTCTCCTGAGAGGTGATTGCCATAAGAAAATTGGAGATTTCAATTGTTCATCTCAGATTTCATGGAAGCTTAAGGTACATGACTTGGCCCAATGGTGCTAATGTTCATATGATCAAAGGTAGAAGAAAATTCTATAGAAGTAATGCGTTAAAGATGAATAAACAACCATCAATCGTGCACACATGGCCACAAATGAAAAGGACCAATCAAAAGAGATGTTGAACTGTGTCAAGACAAAAAGGCCGTCATCGACATTCAAATATCCCTAGGTGTCACGCCCCGATCCTCGAGCGTGCCTCCATCCCTCACTGGTCGATTAAATAGCGACATCACAAGACGCATCGCCGACCCATTCATTTTATATGCACATGTGGAAGAATATAAATAATTCCCAGACAATAAAACAATGGGATATGAAAGTAGGGTTATAAGCTTTGAACCTGAAAATCACAACCACACATATATACACTGCAAACCAAAGTGCATATATATATACATAGAATGTGAACTACTAGGTCAGGTTCTATTCAACAGGTTCAGGAAACAAAGTCTGCAGACAGGGGTAAGGGTTTTCATCTACTTTGGGTTGTCATCCTCCTTGATGATATCTTCTTCTTCTTCACTCCAGCTGTAGCCTACGGCTGAGTACACCGGAAAGTTAGAATCACCTTCGAGCTTGGGATCCCTCGCATCTACTACTGATCCACCCTTAGGATCTATTGTCCCCTTTTCGAACGCAACCTCCATCACATACAGAGGTATATCAGATTTCAGCACTAGGCCCACTCTTCGTCCATCATTGTAGTGGCAATACCACGCTTGGTATTCATGGGGCACCTTTTTGGGTTCACCCATATCAACCCAGATGGTGGATTTAACCAAAGCATACTCTAACCCTTCAGGGTGCTCGGTGATCGGAATGTGATAACCCATTTCTGTGAACTTCTTTAGTATGCTAAAATGCTCGGGAGGAGCAGGAGGTACTACCATCTATGGACCTGAAATGTTATCCCACAACGGGGTGAGACGACGTCTCAACGAGTTCCACCTCCTAAGACTCGACTAGGAAACTAATACGCCCAAAGGGCTGCTTAAGCACAACACGGGTTAAAGGACTTACCTTGGCCTTAGTCTCTTCTTGCAAGTCAGTATCTCAAAACTCAACCAATCATGTCAATACACCAAATCAGATCGAACTATCGATCAATCGACCAAGTCAATTACATGTCATCACGACCTTTTCTCGGTCGACCAAATCAATACTATCTAATAAGTCCACTCGTGTCAGGACTATTCCCTCTAAGCTAATATTAGATAATATAGCTTGCGCTAAGCTGATAAATAATATACCGCTCTCTTACTAAGCTGACATATCAGAGCCAGTAAGTAAATATAGTATGCTAATAATGCTCACTCTAAGCTGATAAGGTATACTGCTCTCTTAATAAGCTGCCATATCAGAGTCCCTAGGTTGATATAGTATACCGGTATACTGCTCTCCATCTAAGTTGACATATTGCTCGTAGGTTGATATAGTATACTACTCCCAACCATAAAACCAATTTATCATTTTTATCATACCCGATAAAAATACTTATGTGTGGGTATACGGTCGGCCTTAGCCAAAATACAATAATTTCATTTCCACAAATCCCACAATTCTATGTAATCCACCAAAATATTTTTGGCATTGTAAACCGACACTTGATTATTTTCCAATCAATTACTGGAATTAAATCAATTTAACAATAAATTCCAAAACAACAATTCATGCACAATCAGCACAAATTCAAGCTCAATTAAATAAACAAAGCACACCACATCGATCAGCGTAAAATTCTGGTCAACGGCTATCCTGGTCTAATTTTCGGAAAGTAAATAATTAATTAACTAATTATAGAAAATAATAGATAAATGCCAATAATTCAAACTTAGGCTCGTAAAGCCTAAATAAATGCCGAGACAGACTTGGAAAATGTCCAAATCACTCTGGATAAATATTAGAGCCTGTCTAGGCCCTAATTGCACTAACTAACCACCTAAACCATGCTTAACCTAAACTAATCAACCCTTAGCATCATTAACCCACTAAGCGATGATTAGTGAGTTAACTCACTTGTTCAGCGATCCGATTGGATCAAACTGAGATGGCCGTGGTGGGGGACGATCCTCTCCAAAGCAGGCTTGGCTTTTAGGGTTTGGAACGACCTCAAAATGGGCCTCAACAGTGCTAGAAACCCACATGATTTTGCTTTTGTTTAGGGTTGACTAGAGTGGCTTTGGCGGCTGGTTGAGGCGATAGCAGGCTGAGTTGAGCCGAGGGGACCGGATCGGGTCTAGGTGAGGACTCATGGTGGCGAAACGGTGGCTGGACGGCCCTGGCATGACTTGAGGCAATGGCTGGAATGCGAGATAGGTGAGACAGTGCGGCTTGGACGTCAGAGTCGCGCAGGCAAGTGTGGGGCAGTGGCGGCATGCGTGCAAGGCGGAGGCGGCGAACGGCGACAGACAGTGGCTCACGACTGGCTTCTACTAGCTAAGGGGCTTTGAACGACACAAACAAAAGGGAGGAAAGGTGGTCGACCAGCTGCGGAGGGAAGGGAAAGGAAGAGAAGAAGAAAGGGGACAAGGGGGACCACTTGGCCTTCTTATCTCATCTCTTTGTCCCCCAAGACCAAGTCCAACTTGGTTGTTGTCTTCCATGGCCACAATTCATCCACAAATCCCTTCTAGAAACTCATTTGAAGTGGTCCAGCAGTCATGGTGGTGGGGCATACGAATTTGCTTGGTTTTCTCTTCAATTGGACCTTAATTCCTCTTTGAATCCATCTAATTTGGCCTCTATAAATTCAACCAACACCTCATTAATCCAATTGGTATTTTTCCTTACCAATTGATCCTACTTACATCCCAAATTTGCGATTAAAAAACGGTCCTCGAAACTTTCTAGACAAAAATGACCCTACCTCGACTTTTTCCCAAAAAATCTCGGTTTGCGAGAAAAATCTTTTAAGACGAGTTGACATTCCTAAAATGATTTATGACATGACAGAACTTTCAATTTCTGAAATTGGATTCAAATTCGCGTTCAATTTCAATTCGGCACAATTTTAGCTTGACCTAGGCTATCAGATAGCTTTCAAAAATTTTTAATGCGAATAAAACGTGGTTGATTTTTTTCGAGTCACAATGAATCCACGCGACACATTGACGACTTTTAGTTGTTGCGAAAATCTCGATAATTCAAATATGGACAAAGAGTACCAAAATGATAGAAAAATCAGTTTAGTGCCGGCCGACGAGAATTTTCCAATTTAGTAGTCACCCACGATTAGCCACACTGTGGCACCCCTCGTACAGCCCCCGATCCGTTAGGGTTGCCACAGCTTACTTACCTTTCTCTTGTCCTGATAATATATCACTCCGATACCATAGAATTGTAGTGGGTTCGTAGATCCTGAGGGTTCATATTTTCTCAATCAGTCCCAGCGCAATTCATGTAACGGAAGCATATTCGACATCTCCTTAACCCATAGTCAAACTAAATAATACAATGCAATGCACACCAACTACACATTTCATATATATATATAGAAGTTAGAGCCGAACTACTTTTATTTACATAATTTGATCGGACATCAAGAGTTGGTACATCAAAAGGCCAAGGCTTTAGTAAGCTCGGCTATAACCAAAAGTACCTAACCCCACAGCAGTCATGTACATCGGTCCATCATCCAGTGTCGGCTATCCAAAAAGTGTCATATGTTACCTATCACACACATGGTCACACCCAGCCCGGTCCATCGGCTGGCGGCGACGGCAACATCCCCATCATGATCCTGTCGCGACGAACATGCACAGATAGGAACTCCTGAGCTACGGGGCCATCAGGTAGACCTACATCATACATAACTAAAACTCGAACACGGATGAATACCAATCCACGAACACCAACACAGGTGTGCTCCGAACACTCAACCTTGACGTCGGACAGTAAGCCATAAAAAGTATCACGTGTGATAGGTAACAGAGGCATCTCTTAATCTGAAATGTTAGTCCCCAAAAGGGGTGAGTACAACCACTCAGCAGTAAAAGATTCATCAAGCTATATCAAGCATTACTATTAATATCCAGATTCAAGTATGGTAGACAAAGACAAGAACTTAGAGAATAAGTATGTATCAGAATCATGAAATCCTTCAATGTGATGACAACATATCCAAGATAGACAAATTTCAATCATAAGGCCAAATTGAAATATCACTCTTTGTTCCATTCCATACACTTAGTCTTATATTCAAACCCCACACATTTATAGTAGAATCATTCATTTTATCATTCAAAAGGTTTCATCCCTGGAGGATCAATGTTTGCGTCTCTCCGGCATTCGCATCCCTCTAGGCATCACAAAAGCCTCCGGCATTCAGCCACTTAGGGCCACCGGGCATCTGGAGTGAATCACGCCTCCAAGCATCTCATACCTCGCCTGGCATCACGAGAAACCTCGAGGGCCTCCCATGAAAATGGTTACCCTGGCCATCTGGAATTACGTACTGACTAACATACTACTGGGCATCCCGAAGCTCCTGGGGAAAAACCTCCAACATTCAGCCATTTAAGGCCACCAGGCATCCACAAGGCATCGACTCACTCAATCCTTTGGGCATCCCAACTCCCGGGGCATTGTTGACCCGAGGGTCCAACGGCAACAATTTAACATTTTAAATTTTCAAGAATCCTTTCAAATGCCAAGAACAATCCATTTCGTGCATTCACTATCCA
Source organism: Eucalyptus dawsonii (assembly GCA_016097615.1). Lineage (NCBI taxonomy): Eukaryota > Viridiplantae > Streptophyta > Magnoliopsida > Myrtales > Myrtaceae > Eucalyptus > Eucalyptus dawsonii. Next base: position 37,217,230 of record CM027878.1, on the reverse strand, counting down.
ATCTTAATATTGCACAAATGTCCACAACTAGTACCATCATATTACATAACCATTACAAAACACATTCGCTTTTAGGACATTTTTGTGATAATTCGAAAATAGAGCAACTCGATTTTACCATGCACAGTTCTGGTAAATATTTTGAAATAAACACTAAATGAGCTCGAAAAATTGTGAAATTTTAACATGTTATCGATGAGACTTTAAGAAAAGAATTTTGTGAAGAACACCAGGTCAAATTCCTTACGTATCGAGAGTAAAAATTCCGGTATTCCCTATTGACGTTCTGTAAAATTTCCAGATTTAACGTTTCAGTATAAAAATCATTTCGTCGACCAAATCTTGTCTATTTATGCTAAAGTTTTGATATGTCACTCTTAAAGATGTGCTCTCCAACTTTCATTAAGGACTCAAAGTTAAATGTTGGCTAGAAAATTCCAGAAAAATCAAGAAATCACCAGAGGTCATGCTGTTCTTGCGAAAACAGTTTACTAGCCTAAAGAGAACTATTCCTACACTTTGAGTCTCGGTATCCAACGTCCACAGTCAAGATTTACAAGCATATTACACCAAAATTCAGCCTCTTTGCTTCCCAAAAATCCACCATAGCTAAATCCTTGAGTTCTCATTTCAATTCAAAAGCGAAATCCACCAAAACTTGCTCTATTTTTGCTCCATTACTTCGGCCAGCTTCATCTCCTTCATCACAAATCAACATGCAACTCCAAATTCCACATTTTCTCACATCTACCAACTCCTCACTAGATAAAACAGCAAGTAAAACATAGATTGAAGAACTTCTACTTGCCTCAAGTCCAAAGCAACCACAACAAGCAAATCGGCAACTTGAGGCTCCAGGCACGGCTCGATCGACGGCGAAACTAGGCTGCGTTGACGGTGGCAGCTGGGACATGGCAGAAGATGGCCTTCCTCTTCCCCCTCGCAGCCCGCACTCGGCTCTCTCTCTCTCTCTTGCTTGAACTCTCCTCCTCTCTCTCTCGCTCGCTCGCCCACTCGGTCTCACTCTCTCTCTCTCTCGGCAGTTCCTCAATCAATCCGCCTCCCCCTCTTCCTTTTGTTGGCTTAATAGCTAGCAACCATTGGATTTTGCATGCAAGAGACACTTGGCTCCAAGAGGAAGACAAGTGTCTTCAACAAGGAGACAAGTGGAGGAGGTGGCGTGGCCTCCATCTGGTTCTCCTCTATGGGCCGACAGTTTGGGCCTCTTGGCCTGCTTTGGGCCTAAAAATTTTGGGCCAAGTTGTCCCATGTCCAATTTAAATAGCCCATAGAAAAATATTAATAATAAGCACATAATTCTTACACCACTTTAGGGCATTTGATTTTTATATAGGAATCAATATTATATTCCCATAACAAATTTCACATAGAGGGTTTGGTCCAAAAGATAAAATAAGGTGGCCGATGATATAATTGTCCCTATGGCCATTCAAAGAAAAATCTCCTTTCCCTCAAAATTAATATTTCGGGTCGTCGAAATTCTCGGATGCCACACACACATCTCTGTCGAACCAACCTATCTCTAATCCCTAATCAATTTTTAATTGTGCCATAATGGCCTCTAAAGATGAGCACAGTCGAATAGCCGATTCCTGGTCAAATTCTCAAGTCTATTACCTTACAATTCCTTAATGGCTTCCCCAGATAGTCTAGTTATCTCGAGAGTGATCAGTTCTAATAACAGTCCTATAGGCATGCCGATGAAATGTCCGATTAATTTAATTGAAAGCATAAGTGAAAAATCCAAGATGCCACACTAGGAGTTATCAAATACAAACTCTGGGGAAGGGTGATTTGGTATCGTTTCCAATACTCCCCCCCTCTAAATTCGCTTTTGACATATTTTCTCCTATTGATAGGAAGTATCGGGATTGAATAGCCAAACTCAATGCTTAATTTGAGCAAATCAATACTGGCCGAGCAAACACATGGAAGTGACCTATATTGAATTCACCTATCTTGGTGTGAAAGGATTTGTCGTCTAGGAGCCAATTCGGTTAAATGGAAGAATAAGCGCTCCATAAACACTACTAGTGTCGCGACCTGGTGGTATGGGGAATGAAATGGTCTAGAGGTGTCTAAGGGTCGATCCTCGGAAATGGCAACTAGTTGCCATGTGTGAATACTAATAAAATTTTCTACTTCTCTTGCAACTGCAAAAATGGGCAAATAATTGATGTAACGAAATGAAAGATGTAGGACTTTGTGTCCTTCTCGTACTTTAGGCCTATTCAATCATTAGCAAACCAATGAAGGGTAATGTGTATTGCTTCCAATTATTCGACTCTTGAGTGAGTTCGTGACTAACATGTTCCCTCTTATTTGTTGTAGGATTACCTTAAAATGGCCAGTAGAATACCTAGAGGGGGATGAATAGGTGTAAAAATAGACTTTAACAACTATTTCAAAACACAGTAGTATATCGCAACAAATAAAGTAAAAGGAGTTCAGGGTTGAGAAAAATGAACACAAGGTTTATAGTGGTTTGGCTTAGATCAAGCCTATGTCCACTCTCCAACGCTGACAGCCTTCTGGCTGGTTTCCACTAAGAATCGAAAGAGAATGTTACAACCCTGTGATCTCGAATTTTCAGTGAGGTACCTCTACTATTCTCACAAGATCACTCTCTAGAGTTTTTCACTTTTGAATACAAGTTTAAGCACTTAAAGATGAAGGACAAGAGAATTGAAAGCTTCAGACTTTGGAATTCTTCTTTCACACTGTCCTTGAATGACTTGAAAAATCCCCTTAAATATTCCTCCATGCCTTGTTAACCATTGACACTTTCCAGATGAATTCTTCCAATCAACTCGTTGGACAGAATCAATCAAGGAGATCTCGAACCGTTTGAAGATTGAGATGAAAGCCCGTTAATCTTGTTCGCCCATATAATCAAGATCTTGGTTTCCATAAGTAGATTCTTTCCAAATAAGCTTGCCTTCCAAAAATGATTTGCTTTTTCGAAATTGATTCCAATTGATATAACCAATGTGGTAAGTGATATTTCCAACTAGAAAGCCTAATATATCTTGTATATACTAAAACCTTGAAGAAAATAATCCTAAGTTTGATTAAGTCTTCATTCTTGCATTCAGTCTAAAACTTGTCAGAGTGGGTAGACTTCTGATGTAAGATATACTTTGACACAGAAGTCTAGCAATCTTTAAGGTAGAACTTAGATAAGTTTTGTCAACTTCAAAACAACATAGGAGTTTTCTCCAACAATCTCCCCCTTTTTGATGTTGACAAAACTTTCCTGTAGATTTAAAAACTTAGCAAAGCAACACTTTAGCAGTACATGATAACTTATAAAAATATACTATTGTAGAATTGGATAACATCGATTCTGCAACCATAGAAACACTTTAATTTTCACCATTTAGACAAAGATTCAATCCAATCCATAATCACAACCACAAAAGGTTACTACAGAATATAAAAGTTCCAACAATTCAAACAAGTTCAAACAAATCAAATCTGCAAACAGTTCAAATCTGCACTCATTCTCCCTCTTTTTGTCAACAGCAAAAAGAGAGATTCAAAAGAGAATTAAAAAGATAAATGCAATTAGGGTTGTCTAAAAACTCGAACGAGTTGGAAATCTCCCATCGACTGTACTGCCTCCTAAAGTTTCCGGCACTGATGATAAACATTCTCGACCTTGGTGATAGTCTGTGCAACTTGCTGATTCAAAGTCTGAACTTGAGTGTCTAAAGACTATACCTTGCCAGTGAGAAAATTTGAAGTAGTCTTAACGCAACGTGAAGCTTTTGGATCTCAACCTCCGTTGCATATTACTGAGCTTTAACCTCCAAAAGGAGCTCTACTATCCTTGGATAGTTTGCATTAGGTTTAGTTTGGGCACTAGCTTCAGCGAATTGAATTCATGGAGAATTGAGAGATGAGGGAACATCAACTTGATCGAGGGCAGTTTGTTTTGCACCCTGATTAGGAGTAGACTTTTCAACTCAGCTTCAGGAAATTGAGAAGCAAAACATCTTCTGGGTCTATAGGAGATCTACTGATGCCATCACTTGCATTATGTGGAGAAGAAGTCCTTGTTTTCTCATGAGGTCCCCATGTTTCTATGCCTACAGGTGGAGAAGAAATTCATTCTTCTTGTGCCTTTTAATTTTCAGAGTGATGTTCTGTCTCAATCCGTACTCGTTCAGGGTTATCCCTGGTTGCTTCAGAGTCCTCTAATTATGGTATTGCAATAGTCTCTCCATCAGAGTCATCCTCACCATTCTCTTCAGAATTACCTTCTTCCTCTTCATCATCTTCAGCTCTTGCTTCTTCTTCTTCTTCTTCTTCTTCTTCTTCTATTTCTTCTGCTTCTTCTTGCTCTACTTCTTCTTCCTCTTCTTTTGCTTCTCTGTCTCTTCCTTCTCTTTCCTTTGATTTCTGAAAACCACCTTGAAGATTCCTTAGGGCAATGATAGAAATGGTCAGATCATCTTCCTTCAACCTGCAGGATAAGTGATCTCATTTTCTTTGTAGTTTCTTGCACAACTTCATTGCCTTTGCGCTTTCTTGCAGCAGTAGGGTCTTCCTTGGTTTTGCTTGAGGATTCCTTCTTGAAAAGCTCAATGGCCTTAGTTAGATCCTTCAGCCTCATTTTTTATATCATCTTTATTCCTATTCACTTGGTAGTTTGTCCTTTACCAGGAATCTAGAGGCTTGACCAATGGAGATGTTGATTGGTTGAAAACCATATCTTTCCACTCCTAGAATATCGGCCAGAATGTCAACATCTACAACAAAAGCTTTATCACAAATAGTAAACTGAATGCGATTCTGGTCAAGGAAAGACAGATTTGAGTAGAAGTATGCTGTCAATTTTGGATAAGCCCTAGCCGTCTCAGCACAGAATTTCTCAAGTTGAAGAAAGGCCAACTTTTCCCTCAAGTTAACCTTGATCGAGTCCAAAAAGTCAAAATCTACTGTTTGAGGGGTTTATCACCCCCTATTCAACATTTGGGCATAAACCCTTTTATGCTCCTTACAAAAAAAAAATTTCGTTATTTCACCAGAGACATTAGTAGCCACACCCATCTTGGGTTGAAAATTCGCAAACATTAGCTCATCATCATCCTTATTTTCAGGCTAATTCTTAGAACTAAATCTAGGATCAGAAGAAAAATAAAGAAAAGCTTTTTCTACCAATCCTTTTGGCACCACTCCTATTCTCTCCATGGCTCTTAAAAACAAAGTTTCATTCCCATGCCCATGGCTTTTCAGAAAACTAGTAATACAGGACATTGGAGTACCACCCTGTTTCAAATAACCATAATGCTTGTAAAGAACTTGGGGTGTCAAGACTCTGAGAGGAACAACATCTTGTTCAACTTCTTCCTCCAAAGGTTGATGAGGAGAGTCTTGAGGAGAGTCTTCTCCAGTAAGATTCTAGTAAGATCAAAATAAGTCGGCCCTTCTGGCACATTCTGAGGCTCATGACTTGTGATCCAAGAATATTCCCTTTTGTGTGACATGGATGTAGACTTGGAAGATTTCGTAGACATGTCCGAGTGAAGAAAAGATCGAAATATTAGAGGAGTTTTGAGAGTAAAATTGAGAGTGAGAAATTGGTATTCTAAGGTTTTGAAAAGATGTGCTTGAAAGAAATACTAGAAAGTATTTAAAGAAATTAAAAGGTCATAGCAAAAGGGGGTATACGAAACGTCACAAGGAAAAAATGCCTTTTCAAAACAAATTTTAAAAGGTAATTGCTAAAAATTTAAAATCCGAAAATTACCACTAAAATAGTAATTTCAAAAATAAAATAGGCAAGCCACGATTTAGATAATCATACATTTTCATACCAAAAATTAAAATACCTGGATTCAAGAGATTCTCAACTAAAGTAGCTTCTTGAAGTTCTAAGTCTGACCAACTTCATACTTTAATTGATAGGAGAGATAATATTCAGTTTGCTGCGAATAGACTCAAATAAGTTTTTCTCCAATAGTTTTGTGAAGATATCTGCCAGCTGATTCTTTAAATGAATAAAATGAACCATAATCTTGCCATTCTGGACATGATCCCTTATAAAATGGTGTCAAATCTCTATATGCTTTGCCCTTGAAGGAAGAAGGGGGTTTCTGGTGAGATTGATAGCACTTGTGTTGTCGCATCTAATCTCTATGCAGGATTCTTCAATTCGAAAGTCTATTAGTTGTTGTCTTATCCATAGAATTTGAGAATAACAACTTCCAAGAGTGACATATTCAGCTTCTGCTGTTGATAAAGCCATCATACTTCGTTTCCTTGAGAACTAGGATACCTGCATTTGTCCCAACAGTAGATAAGTGCCAGATGTGCTCTTCGTGTCGACTCTACAATCGGTTAGATCAGCGTCAGAATAACTAAGAAGAGTAAAGTCTCATTCTTTTGGATACCATAGACCCAGCTTTGGAAAAGTAGCAACATATTTTATGATGCGTTTAACATCACTAAGATAAGATTCCTTTGGATCAAACTGAAATCTAGCACAGATGCACACACTAAATAAAATATCAAGTCTAGAGGCAGTGAGGTAAAGAAGAGAGCCGATCATGCTTCTGTAAAGTTTTTGATCTACTTTTTTCCTTCCTTCATCCTTGTCCAATTTTGATGAACATGACTAGGGGTGAGCATAGTTTACGGGTAGAACTGAGAACCGAAGAATCACACTGGAGGGTCCAGTTCGATTCTCGGTTCTAAAGAGACCGGTTCCGGTTCCGGTTCTCGGTTCCCTTTTCCTGGGAACCGGCGGTCCCGGTTTGGGTTCCTATGAGAATCGGAACCGGAACCAATCAAAGTTCAAAAATAAAAAACCCTCGCACATTACTTCCTTCACCCCATTTTCTGCCTATTCTTCCCCTATTTCCCTTTCTTTTTCTCTCTCTTTCTTTTCTCCACTTTTTCCTCCTCACATCACTTCCTGCCCCCCAAATTTTTTTCTTTTTTGTCTTTTTCTCTTCTCTTTCCCCCACAGTAGGCCAAAACCCCACCCCTTCTCTTCTTCTTCTTTTTCTTCCTTCCTCTTGCTGGCGGCTGCTTCACCCACCACCACACCACCACCCCATGCCTTACTCACCACAACCTTTTGGCCACCGATCCACCACCACCCACCGCTTATCCAACGAGCCATCTCGCCATTGAGCCCGATGAGCTATCGCGCCGCCCCTTACCGCTGTGAGCCACTGCCGCCATCCCCAAGCCACCATCACCACCTCTTGCCACCGCTCGCTCGGCCGTCCAGGCTGTCGTTGCTCCGAATCGCCACCGCCTCCGCCAGAACCGAGCTCTTCCCCCCTTGGTCGTGGGTTGAGCCACGACTGCCACTGTCTTCGCCACACCATTGGTGCCGTCATTGGTGCCGTGAGAATCGTGGCTTCATCACCGTTGCGCCGCCACCATCGATGGTGCAGCCGCCTCTGCAACACCTTGTCTGTAGTAGGAGCGGAGCTCCAACCGCCATATCGGCCCTGAAGCTTGCACCCCTAGCCAAAGAGTCACCGTTGCCCGCTCCAAATCGACTTTCAAACCGAGGCCCAAATCATCAGGCCATGATGGGAGATGGCGATGAGGACAACAACAACGGCAATGTAAGTTCAGCCACACTCAAGAGACGCCAGCAAAATAATCCCTCTAGGCTGGTAGTACCGAGAACGACACGGTAAGCCCCACCTTTGCCCTTGGTGTGGGCGTTATCTCCCAAATAAAGTTTGTTGTGGGCGGGATTGTTAGCAATGGAGGTTTCTTCTGGCTTCAATGTGCCAAGGGTTAGTACTAAGAAACCGGAGAGCAAAACAAATGGAGGTGGTGGCAATGGCAATGGCGGTATAGTTAGTAAGGTTTTGAAGTACTTCAAGCCAAAGATGAAGGTGTCGCCTGTGCAAGAAGAGGAGATTCACAAGGTGGTGGCAATGGCAATGGAGGTTAGCTAATGCTCATGCTCAAGCAACTACTGATAACACGAAGAGGAATGCTGAGGTGTGTTCTTTCTATTGATTTTGAATTACTACAATAATGTGTTGTAAACTTCCGTAAACCTTTGGGTATGTACGATAATTTCTGCATTATTATCTTTATCATCGGCATTGAGATTGCTAGAACGCTAGTGATCATAGGACAAATTGCTCCTGGTGTGGATTAGGATAGCAAAGATGAGATGGTCAGTGATGGAGAAGATTATCGAAATGCGAAGAGTTAGACATCTTAGAAGGTTGTATGAGATCATGAGGCCTTGGAGACTTCGACAGGGGCCTACCGGCTGATCGACGACGAGACAGTAGGTTTTCCTCCGCATTTTTGCTCAAGTGACAAATTGCTCCTTTGCCAAACTAAGATGAGCAACACCGACAATTGCTCAACCTTACTATGCAACTAGTTATTATTATGAAACACATTAACCATAAGAATCACCAAATTATATATTAGACAATGTTTTCTCTAGAAAATTATGAATTTAGTTGTCTATTCGGATGTAAAAATTCACATTGCTGTGTATTGGCAAGTATTGAAAATGGAGGACCAACTATTGAATTATTTTGGCTTCTGAATATTTGCACCCACTACGAAAATGAAAAAAAAAAAAAAAAAAAGAAGAACCTATTGGAACTTGGAACCTACCCCAGAACATGTAACAGGGTAGGTTCTAGGTTCTCGGTTCTGACGAGTAGGTTCCAGATTTCAAAAATTGAGGAACCTATACCCGAGGGTAGGTTCTAAGTTCTAGACGGAACCGAACCAGAACTAGGAACCGCTCACCCTTAAACTCGACATAGGAGTTTCTATCCTCTTGCAATTTTCCAGTCCAAATTTCTTGATGAGATCTTTGGCATATTTCTCTTGGTGAATGAATATACCTTTCTTTGATTGTCTTACTTGCAATCCCAGAAAGAATGTTAATTCACCCATTATGCTCATTTCGAATTCATTTTGCATAGATTCAACCTTTCATACCAGGCTCGTGGAGCTTTCTTCAGACTATATAAAGCATTATTCAGTCTGTAGACTGAGTCTGGTTTTCTTGGATCTTCAAATCCTGGTGGTTGTTCCACATAGACTTCTTCTTGAATGTATCCATTGAGGAAGGCACTTTTGACATTTATTTGGAATAACCTAAAATTTTGGAAACAAAGAAAAGCAAGCAATAATTTAATTTCTTCTAACCATGCTACTAGTGCATAAGTCTCATCATAGTCAATCCCTTCTTCCTATGTGTATCCTTTCACCGCGAGTCTTGCTTTATATCTGACCACTTTTCCTTTTTCCATCCATCTTGTTTCTGAAAACCCACTTTGTTTCAATAACAGATTTGCCTTTGGGTTTTGGAATTAGCTCCTATACATCATTGATGCTAAATTGTCTGAGTTCTTCTTGCATAGCTTCTATCCAGCTTTCATCAAACAATGCTTCTTCTACTTCTTTTGGTTCTATTTTAGAAATAAGTGCTAAAGCACTAGAGTCCTATCTTGCTTTGGATTTGATGTGAAGTCATTCATCAATATTGCCAATGATGAGTTCATTGGGATGACTTGACTTGTGCTTCTAGTTGCTATTTGGCCTGAGAGTCTGTTGATCCTCTATTCTGTTTGAATCTTCTTGTTCTGCTTGATGCTGTACTCTAGAAGTCTAAACTTTGCTAGGGGAGAAAGACTTTGTTAAGTCTGGAACTGGTTCAGACTCTTCAAGTTGAACATGTTATGGTTGAATTTGCATATTTTCCTGAAATTTGACATTGATAGATTCTTCCACAGATTGAGTCTTCTTGTTAAAGACCCTATAAGCTTTGTTTGAAGTTGAATAGCCAAGAAAAATTCTTTCGACTGATTTTTCTTCAAAATTTCTAGATCGATCATTTGCATTCTTCATAATAAAGCATTTACAGCTAAAGACATGAAAGTAGAAAACATTTGGCTTCTTCCCTTTATATACTTCATAAGGAGTCTTATCTAGGATAGGCCTTAAAAACACCCTATTGATAATATAACATGCAGTAGAAACTGCTTATGCCCAAAAGCGAGAAGGTATTTTGCATTCTATCAAAAGAGTTCTGGCCATCTCCTGTAGAGATTTGTTTTTCCTTTCCACGACCCCATTTTATTTTGGAGTATATAGAAAGGAGAAAACATGCTGAAAACAAAATTCATTACAGAAGTCTGTAAAATATTGATTTTCAAATTCACCTCCATGATTTGTCTATATGCTTGAAATTGCATAACCTTTCTTGTTCTGAACTTTCTTAGCAAAGTTTGAGAAATATGCAAAAGTCTTAGACTTATTTACTAAAAAGAACACCCGAGCGAAATGAGAATAATCATCCACGATTACCAGACAATATTTTTTTCCACCAAGACTCTAAGTTCTTGTTGGCCCAAAGAAACCCATATGAAGAAGTTGCAACACTCGACTGGTAGAAACCTAATACACTAGTGTCATGGTCCGTGAATCCTCTCGTATTCGTGACACTTTTGAGTGGCGCTTGGGGTTATCTGGTGAAGAGTGTGAGGCAGAAGGGTAGAACACAACTGGTCCATGGGAGTGGCGTCAGGACGGTTGGAGCTAGGAGTTCTAGGGTAGAAGGATTACATTACTTAGGAGCTCTGAAGAAGGGGTAGGCCTCCCGTGCACAAACTGGTCGGGAGCTGATGCCGCTCTCCTGACGAGGCCATGGCAGGCCGAAACTAGTTGTTGTGCTTAAAGAGAACTGCTGCCTTGCTCGATGGACCAGACGCCCGAGCGAAGTTGGGTGTGGTAGGATCTCATACGAAGAATCATTCACCGTATCGTTCGGGGAACAGCTAAAGAAAGGGCCGGCCTGGCGAATTCCGCTCGCTAGGTGCCCGCGGGTCGTTTCCGAGGCCAAGGAAACTCTCGGCCCGTGACACTAGTCTGAAAGAACTTCTGACCTGTTTTCCTAAGACACAGGCAGTGCATAACTCAGTCTTTTGATAACCCAAATTAGGAAGCCCTCGAACCAATTTCTTAGAAGAAATCTTGGCAATGTCTTCATATTTACATGACTGAGCTTTCGATGCCAAAGACTTGCTTCATCTTGAATTGAAATAAGACACTGTGAACTTTCTAGATTTACATCTAGAAGGTATATATTGCCATGCCTTCGCCCAGTAAAGGATTGAAAAAAGTCTTGACTTATTCTAGAACAAATGCCTTCTTGGAAGTTTATTCTGAAACTAGTATCACAAAGCTGACTTATTTTCAGAAGATTGTAGTTTAAACCTTTCACCAGGGAAACATTGTTGATAGTCAGACTTCCAATCTTCAGAGTTCCACAACCTATAATCTTTCATTTATTATTTCCTCCAAAAGAAACTTTTCCGCCTTTTAGCCTGTCAAGCTTTTCAACACAATTTGAGTCTCCTGTCATATGTCTTGAGCAGCCACTATCCAAATACCATTTAATTTTTCTTTTGATAGTGACCTGCAATCAGAAGAAAAACTCACACTTTCTTTGGTACCTAGATTTTCTTGAGTCTAGGAGTGTTAGTATTAAAAACAGTTCTTGCCCAATCTTTCTTAACTGGTCTCTAAACCTTGCGACAATCCTTCTCAAAATGTTATGAGCTATAACACTTAGAACATCTGAGTGCAATTCGGCCAACAAGTTTTACAAACACTCTTTAAAAATGATTTTTGTAAAAGGTCTTTGCAGGCCTTTGTTTGAGTCTCTCTTTTACTTTAGGAAAATCAATTAAAGAAACAGTCTCATTACTTATACCCAGTCTAGACTTGTTAAAATTGGGTATTTGAGCTGTAAGAATTTTCTCTAATTTTTCTGATCCATTTGAAATCTCCATTTTTAAAACAACATTTTCTTTTGAGAGAGAATAACAATTTTGCTTCAAATCATCAAAACTTCTTTTCAAATTTTCAAACTTTTATTTCCAAGAAACTTCCTGCTGCCTGAGCTTAAAATTCTCCTTCTTCAGTTCAAAGATCATTTTAAGAGAGGATTTAAGATTAAGACAAAGTTGATCTATATACATAGAGACTTTAACAAGAATTTCATAGTTACTAATCTCAATTTTTTTTGTCAGAGTCTGAATTAATGTCCGTCTCTGATTCGAAGTCTGACTCTGAGTAAGCCATTAGACATATGTTTACGGATTCTTCTTCGCTTTCTTCACATTCGGTGTCACTCCAAGTTTCTGCTTTGAGAGCCTTTTTGTATTTCTCAGTCTTCCCTTTCTTCTTTTTCAACAAGGGACAGGTTTGATACGATATGCCCATTTTTCTTACATTCGAAGCATATTACATTCCTATTTGTTTCAGCTTCTTCTGTAGGGTTCTTTTGGAAATTCTGCGAGCTTTGCCTTTTCCAATTGAACCTTCTACCTTTTTTGTTCACTCTTCTAAATTTCTTTATCGTAACGGGGCCAGTTCTTCATCATTCATATCCTCTTTCAAATCTATATCATCACAATCAATATTAGATTTTAAAGCAATTGACTTTCTTACCTTTTGGATCTTCCTCATCATTGATCTGCTCCACTTCGTACAACTGAAGTGTGCCTATTAGTTCATCTACCGATAGAGGCATAATCCTTTGAGTCTCTTTGATTAAGGTTTTCACATGATTCCAATCCTTTGAAAGTCCACACAGTAGTTTGTTGACTTTCATTGGTCCAAAAATTGGTTGGCCTTGATAATCCAGGCAATTCACAATCTCTGTAAAGTGACTAAACATATCAGAGATAGATTCTCCAAGCTTCATTCCGAATGCTTCATATTGTCCAAGTAAAATGTTTATTTTTGTTTCATTCACACAATCAGTCCCTTCATCGGTAACATAAAGTATGTCCCAAAATTCTTTTACTATTTCACAAGAAGAAATTCGGGTATATTCTGTGGGAGACAAAGCATATATAAAGAGTAAATTACTTTTGTATCAATAGCTTGTCTCTTAGTAATTTCAGTTTGAATTGATTCATTAGCATTGATCACTTCTTTCCCTCCGTCTGAAGCTGATGTTGCTTTAGGATTGATTCATTTTTCAACAACATCCCACTCTAGAGGATCTCTGGATCTGAGAAATACATTCATCTTTTTTTCCACATGTTGTATTCCTTTCCATTGAAATAGAATGGTCTGGTGTTGCTTTGTCCCTTAACCAATCATGGAGCCAAAAGACTAGCCATAGAAGATTTTTAGCTTTAGAAGTAAAAGCACTTCAACAAAGTAAGCACACAAGCTTTGATACCAATTGAAAGGGCTAGTAGAACATCTAGTGGGGGGTGAATAGGTATAATAATAGACTTTAACAACTATTTCAAAACACAATAGTACATCATAGCAAATAAAGTAAAAGGAGTTCAAGGAAGAGAAAAATGAACAGAAGGTTTATAGTGGTTCGGCTTAGATTAAGCTTACGTTTACTCTCCCACGCCTTCTAGCTAGTTTCCACTAAGAATCGAAAGAGATTGTTACAACACTGTGATCTTGAATTTTCAGTGAGGTATCTCTGTTGTTCTCACAAGATCACTCTCTAGAGTTTCTCATTTTTGAATACAAGTTTAAGCATTTAGAGATGAAGGACAAGAGAATTGGAAGCTTCAGACTTTGAAATTCTTCTTTCTTGCTGTCCTCGAATGACTTGAAAAATCCCCTTAAATACTCTTCCATGCCTTGTCGACCGTTGGCACTTTCCAGAGGAATTCTTCCAATCAACCCTTTGGACAGAATCAATCAAGGAGATCTCGAGCCTTTTGAAGATTGAGATGAAAGCCCGTCAATCATGTTCGCCCATACAATTAGGATCTTGGTTTCCATAAGTAGATTCTTTCCAAATAAGTTTGCATTCCACAAATGATTTGCTTTTTGGAAATTCATTCCAATTGATATAACCAACATGGTAAGTGATAATTCAAACCAGAAAGCTTGATATATCTTGTATGTACTGAAAACTTGAAGAAAATAATCCTGAGTTTGATTAAGTCTTCATTCTTGCGTTCATTCTGAAATTTGTCAAAGTGGGTGGACTTCTAATGTAAGATAGACTTTAACACAGAAGTCTGGTAATCTTCATAATAGAACTTAGATAAGTTTTGTCAACTTCAAAACAACATAAAAGTTTTCTCCAACATACCTAACCATAAAAAATGCTGATAACAAATCAAGGAGAGGCATGTCGACTCGATCCACTCTTCCAAGCGAAATGGCATCTCAAATATCGCCAAAGCAAATGACAAAAATCATTTCGATGTCAATTCACATTTGATTTTGGCCCTATTGATTAATCTATTTTTGCATATTCTCTTTTGCAGGGGCAAAAGTAGAGATGCCCAATCAGATTCCCAATCTCGGTTGATCATTTATGTGTCATCTCCCTGTCGCGACCTATTTTTTCAGTGCACCACCTAAAACTAGGTTAATGGACTACTAAGTCTTTAAACTTAGCTCGGGCTCTCCCAAGCCCATACCAATTCACGACTTAAGGTTTAAACATTTAACATGCAAAAGATTATTAACTAGGAGTCGCCACTAATCGGTTTATGGTAGGTCGATTAGACACCTAAGTAAAATAAAGGAAGATGTATTTTACTCCTACGAACCAGAGACTAAGGGTACGGGGACTTGGTTACACTAGAATTTTCTAAAGCCCTTTCGGTACCATTTCTTTTATTTTCAAAAAATGTTCTTGCAAGCAACCTAAATTACTACCATGCAAAAATGACCACACAAATGCTCAAACATTCAATAAATTACATCACACGAAGCAAACAATTTTTTTCTGGGATTTCTTGAAAATTAGAATTCTTTTATGAAAATGCATTTCTTAACTAAATGACTTAATCCTATTAATATGCAAATTTGTGGCATCCCAAAATTTAAGACAAGCTCTAAGGTGTATTAAAGCTCATAATTAGGTAATGAAATTACCTATGGTTTATGCTTTAGCCATTAGTTTTCTCTTAAGGTTATGTGTTTTGTGCTTGTGTTTATGAGATTTTAAATTAGATAAACTGAGGGTAATAATCTATGCTTGGCGATGCACTTTACAGATTAAATTTCCATAAATAAAATGTTAAAAGATTTTTGGCCATGTGGAATTTAGTAATTAAATTCCTTAAGGAAGAATAAAAAAAAAGGAAAATTTGATTTTTATTTAGGATTGGGCCTTAGGCCCAAAATAGGGGATTTTGGTGGGCCGAATGGTCGGCCCAATAGACGCCCACGGATGGGGCTGTCGCCGGCCCAAGGGAGGCCCAAGAAGGAGGGTGGCCAGCCCATGCATGAGCCTTGCCAAGTGGCAAAAAGGAGCTTGCATGCATTGGCCAATTGGAGTGGCAAGTAATCATTGCCAACGATGGAAAAATGGGGAAATAAAAGGAAGAGCAGAGAGAGAGGGTGGCCGGTTGTGTTGTTCGGCCAAGAGAGAGAGAGAACCGTGCGAGAGAGAGGGAGAGTGAGGCCGAGAGAGGAGAAGCCGCGAGGGAAAGGAAGGAGTCGCCGTCGCACGCCGTCCGTCCGCCCGTCGCCACCTGTTTGCTGCCCGTTCGCCGCCGTGTGCTCATCGCTCGCTAGGTCTAGAGGCAAGTTGGGATCCACTTTCTACTCTTGCATGAATTTTTTGCATGTTTGGTCGGAATCTAGGATGTTTGGAGGCAAGGAAGTGAAGCTAATGTGGTTTGTTTCTTGAGTTGCATTCTGTTTTTGTGAGATCCGCTTGACGCAGAATCTTGTGAGAGCTTGCATGCATGTTTCGAGTTCGATTTTGACTTTGGTTTCTGCATGAAAGTTGTAGCCAACTTCTTAAAATATAACATAATAAACTTTGGTACAAAATGATGGAGATTTGGGGGGTCAAACTCTCATCCTACGAAAACCCCAGATCTGGAACGATTTCACTGACCTTTCGGTGAATTTGTGGTTGCATGTTGATTTTTACTAAAAATCTCTTCTTGACATCTTCATGCAACTTGTAGATAACATCTTGAAGTTTAACATACTCAAATTTGAAGTAAAATGAACAATTATAGCCTAGTGAATCAACTTACTCTTGAAAACCGTAGATCTGGAGACGCGGTACAGGATACCCGAGACTTCATGGACCCGTATGATGACTATACTCTGGAAATTTGACTTAGGCTTCTTAATGGAAGTCATATGGGACCTCTTGAGGTAAAACATATCCAAATTTCAGAGGAAACGAAGAAGAATAGGTAGGTGAAAACTCAGTATTTCGGAGAAACATACACTGGACGTTTCGGTGTTAGATCCAGAAGTTTCGTGTGACTGTAGAAAATAATCTAAAACGAATTTCGCTTAGAATTCTTCATGAAAAATCTACTTTAGTGTCTTGGTTATAATCTGGTGAAATTTCATAATTTTCTGAGGTCGTTTGTATTTTTTAATCAAATTATTTCGGAAACTGTGCATTCTGTTTCTATCCAAAATTGCATGCTGTTTTGTGTGAATTGTACCTTCTTGTGTGGAACTCTATTGGGCATGTGCTTTTATGAAATTGCTATCTTATTGTCTTGTTTATCACATGCCTTGATTTCATGAATTTTGAGAAGCATGTGGATATTTAATTTAAATATTTTCTAAAAATGGTACTTGCTGGAATTTTGTATGGATTGGATGATGATGTCTTGATGCATGCATGACAATGAATGGAGATGCATGTATGAATTCAATGCTGAATATGATTTTGTTTGCCATTATATTGTGTGCCATGCTGAGTTGAGGTACAAATTGGTAAACATGAACGATGATAAATGAGGAAACTGTTTGAGGTGGATGATAATGCCCTGGGAGTATCAGGATGCCCGGGATGGGGGGTGCCGGATGGCCGAAATGTATAGAGATACATGGCCGGATGTCCTCGGGAGTTTCGAGATGCCCGGAATGGTTGGGTGCCGGAAGCCTCGGAGGTCTTTGCCCGAGGGGATGCCTCGTGATGCCGGATGGGATGCGAGATGCCCGGAGAGTGGGGTTGCCGGATGCCCGGTGGCCTTGAATGGCTGAATGCCGGAGGTTTTTCTCGCGATGCCTGATTGGGGTGCGAGTGTAAAGTATGGGATGAAATTGATGATCCCGAGTAAGAGTGATGTGGTGATCGAATTGAAAGTTAAAAGTGGAAATTGAATCATGCATATATGATATGATATGATGATGATCACTTATGGCATGATGATATGCATATATGATATGATATGATGATGACATGATGATGATGATGACATGTGTATGATATGATGATGTCATGATGATGATGACATGGGTATGACATGATGATGATGATGACATGTGTATGATATGATGATGTCATGATGATGATGATATGGCTATGACATGATGATGATGATGACATGTATGTGACATGATTGTGATGAAGATGTATGATGGTATATGCATGGCTTCAAGGTAAGTGATGCTTGGAATGCATGTATGACATGTATTGTGCTATGATTGTATTGTATGATGCTTTGAGTGGTTATCAGATCTTTTACCTGCTGAGTGGCTGTACTCACCCCTTTTGGGGACCAACATTTCAGATTAGTAGAATGCCGCTCCCTACTGTCACGAGGGGCGTGTTTTACGGCCTACCTTCTGATGTAGAGGTCGAGTGCGAGGAGTTTCACTATCCCTCCGTTCCTAGACTAACGTATATTCGAGTGCGCTGTTTAGTTATGTACGATGTGAGCCTAGCTGGGGGCCCGTTATCCAGGAGTTCGTATCCGTCCATGTTCGTCGGAACGGAGTGATGCGTGGGATGTTACCGCCGCCACCGCTTGATGCACCGGGATGGGTGTGAGAGTCCGTGAGTGACAAGTAATAGCTGAAACTTATTGGGATGGTTAGCCGACACTGGTGATGGGGGATCTTTCATGATTGCCGTAGTGGGTCGAGTGTTTCTTTTGAGGCTATGGCCAAGTGTGGCTATAAGTCTTGGTCTTACCTTTTGATGTACCGACCCAAGGAAACCCATCTTGAGAAATATGTAAATAAAGTGTCATGGCTTTGTCTTTTATTATGATGTTAGTGGTGTGCAATTGTATCGTGGTTGATGGAGGGGGAGATGGCGTTATTATATTTTGCTTCCGCTAATGAGTCGCGCAGGGACCGTTTTCAAAAAACAAAAAAAAGAATGTGTCTATGATTTACGACGCTTCTTCTAAGAGTTGAAATAAGGTGTGATGTTTGGTGCCTGTGGCGACGCCCGAGGGGTTCGGGGTGCCACAAAATTCTAATTAAATTGGCCTATTATGCAAACTAGTTATTATGCACCTCATGACCTAACTTCACTAATGAACAAATTCTGATTGAATGATCCTATTATGCGAACTAGTTAACATGCACCTAGATTTTTATATTTTTGTTTATTGAAATTCATAATTTATGAAAACCCTAATTACTCTATCTAAAAAGGGATAATTTTCTAATTTATTCTAGGGATTAATTTGAATTAAACCCTATCCTATCTTAGGAAACTATTTTTATTTTGGAAAAATGAGATAATTAGAATATACGAACATCATCTAAAACCCTAAAAAAAAATTTAGGTTCAAACCTATCTTATTCCTAAAAATACAATCCTAAAAATGTAATCCTAAGAAAATTCCAATTTACTAAACCTACACGTTTGATTTACTAAACCTATATGCTCATGCAGAATTTTGATTTTTTTGTTTTTCTAATTTTTTTATTTTTTTTAAAAGATAAGTAATTATTAAATACATATTAAATCTAAACTATCAACAAAATAAATGATTAAAATAATCGAAAAATAACCTATTGTCTCACAGGTCAAATTAATGATTATCCTAACCCTAATTATCACAACAAATAGATCAAAATAATTAAAAATCTGATCCGAAGTCCTACGGATCAAATTAATAATTATAATGATTTAACAATTAAAATTCTACCAAAAAGCCCAAAAATTAATATAATTAAAAATAATAATCCGATGTCTCTCGGATTAAATTAATAATTACAATAATTCCGGACAAGATCCTAGCGGATAATGCTTACAAAATTTATTGACATCAAATATTACAACTTAAATAGATAAACTAAAATGAGTTAAAATAAAATAAATGAAAAGAAAAAGCTAAACTACCGAAAGAAAAAGGGGGTTTGATGCAGCGTTGATGGGCGCTGGACGCACGGTGGCTGGCGTCGGGACTCCGGCGGTAGCTAGCGAACGGCGACGGTGAGGGGTTCGAGCTCGAAGCAGCGGCGAAGGCGGAGCTCAACCGCGGGTTGCTGGGCGGTGACGTTGGCAGTGGTGAGCGGATCAGCACGGGCTGAGGTGCGGCGGAGACTGCGCGGGCTGCTGGTGCAGGCGTCGGGCATTAGTGTCGGGCACTAGCGTTGAGCACTCAGAGGTGTAGCAGCAGCGATGAGTGGATAGAAATGCTGGTGCAGTGGCGTCAGCCGAATGGGGGTGGACCACTGAGTTGCTGGTCGCGGGTTGCAGGCATTGTGGGGCTAGCGCAAATCACCGAAGGAGGAGCGTTGGGCTTAGGTGAACGTCAAGCGAGGGGCTGCAGCAGTGGTGGTGCGCGGCGCTCGAGTAGTTGCAGGCTAGCGGTGCAAGGCTCGCCGGCAGGAGGAGGGAGACGTGTGATCGACGACGCTCGGTGGATGCACAGGCACGAGACCAGTGCGGATGGGAGATGCATGTGGCGAATGCAGGGGGTCGTCCGGTGCTGTCTCGTGGGCAGAGGTGTGGCCGTGGAGGTGGGCTGAGGCGTAGAGGCCCAGGGACCAACGGAGGTGGTCTAGGCTATGGCCGGCACAGAGGACAGCAGGCGGTTGCTGCGGGCATCGAGCGACAGTGGACACCGGCTGAGGAGTCTTCACGAAGAAGATGAACGGTGCTTCATCTTTTTTTTTTTCTCTTTGCTACACGTCCTTTCTTTCTCTCTATGTCGTTGCACTCTTTGCCCTCACGTCTCTTCCCTCTTTTCTTTTTTGACTTTTTTGACTTTTTTTTCTCTTCTAAAGCTTTTTCCTTTTGTATGCTCTCTCTCAAAGAACGAAGGAAATACCTTTTTTTTTTTTTTACGAATTCTCTCTTGATTTTTTGAATCCCCTCCTGTTTTCTCAAAAAATGCAGCACCATTTTATAGTGGTTCCAGATGGTTGCATTTTTAAGGCATTTTCTAAGTTTCTATCTCTTACCACATTAAATCAAATTTGTAAATTAGAGCGTGATTTCGCAATTAGCTCGATCTTGTTCAGATTTATTCCATTTTGCAAAATTCTTACCCTTTATTCACTTGATTTTTAAATTGTTTCCGTTTAACAAAATCTGGACATCCTTCAAATTCCATATTTTCTTGCATAATTCAATCAAATCAATTTCCCCCATTTTCATTTTTTTTTTCTCTTTATTTGTTCAAAATGCAATTTTATTTTTCCAAAATTAGGTGTGAATACTCCCTATCGAATAAGGACAGTTTAGGGACACCTATTTGTGAATAACTCATTTGATATTCAAAATTTAACATATTTGCAAATACAATTCTTTTAGATAAATACCTCCAAAGCTATTAATAAAGTTTTTTGAGTAAAACTATTCATTTGTTTTAAGAGTACAAACTCTCTCATATTTAAAATACTCAATGCATTTTCCATACATATTTTGCATGATGATTTTGTCTGTCTAGATCATTGATTTCACTGAGGATTATCGAAATAGACAGCTGAATGAAGGATACAAGATTGATTGAGCATGCTGGATGAGGCACATTAGGATGATGAAATGCAAGCCATATCTTACACATAGTCCCCTATTTATACCCTTGTGAGATGAGTGTAGAAAATTCCATGTCTGCAGGGTAAAGGGTTATCTCGCGAATGGTACGATAACCAAAGCAGTGATGGGCATTTTATTTCTCTACCCTAAACACTACAGGTTATCCATTATTTACCCCCTTTAAGCCCAATACACTTGTGAAGTTCCTTTCATACCCTTATTAGGAACCACCCCATATTGGGGCAGATTGGAGGCGAGACGGCATCACAAGGTGAGAAAGTTGATAGAAATTTTTTTGCTCACACTTGCATCAATCTCCGGGTGTCTTTATTGCATATTGAACACTCATGATAATTTAAGTGCCCTAGAATGATGAAGAGCAATTCTTTTTCTATGCACTTGTATTCATTGTACAGCCCAACTGAGTCTATAATTTCACCCCTCACATTGAGGCAAAGAAAGAATTATTGCCAGTCAAGTAACGTGACCCGGAGCGCTGAATAAAGATGAAGACTCAAGAGTCTAATAGCAGTGTTTTGTTTGAACTTGCCTAGGCCAATTCCTTAGACAACAAAAATAAAAAACTAAGGGTATGAAAAAGCAATG
The DNA here is from genome assembly GCA_016097615.1 of Eucalyptus dawsonii. Lineage (NCBI taxonomy): Eukaryota > Viridiplantae > Streptophyta > Magnoliopsida > Myrtales > Myrtaceae > Eucalyptus > Eucalyptus dawsonii. The sequence continues at coordinate 37,195,881 of CM027878.1, read as the reverse complement.
TGCCTGGTAAAAGCAAGGTAAATGCCCATAGATGAGAAAATTGGATAAAATACTACGGGCATGAAAAAAAAAATAGTGCGTCTAATAAAAAGCAAGACCGATGCCCTCAAACTAAAAATACAACCATTTGTATTCTCGAGTAAAGCTGCTATTGCGGTTCGACTAATGGAGCCTCCATTTGATAGTGAAAAGAAAAACTAGTGACAATGCCAAGGCAATCACCAACTCTCACCCTTTTACACATGAGCCAAGCCTACATTGCGTCCCGTTGAAAAAGTCTCTTTGAACTAGGGTTTGGCATACCAATGCAATAGTGTCGCCACAGTGCACTTTTCATTCTAATACCTTGACTTGAAGGTCTATAAGTCCCGAGAGTTTGTTATTTACTTTTAACGGTCCCGGCGCAATCTAAGGGGTATAGCGAAAGCGATTTCACATCTCCCCAACTCAAATTTTATTTGAAATGATGTACACTTACTAGACAGTTTCACAAGATAAGCCAAGCACTTTTATTTATATAACTTGATGGGCAACATGAATTGGTACAACAAAAGGCCAAGGCTTTTCTAAAACTCGGCTAAAACAAAAAGTGACCATCACCCGAGGTCGATCACACCTAACAGGGTCCATCGGTTGGCGACAACGGCAGCATCCCCAACATAATGCTGTCACGGCGAACGTGTACAGATAGGAACTCCTGCACCACAGGGCCTCTAGGTAGGTCCACTTCGTACATGACTACGACTCGGACGCGGACGAACACCAGCCCCCGCACACCAACACAAATGTGCTCTGAACACGAGCACTCGACATCGACTGGTACGCTATAAAAGGTGCCACGAGAGACAGGTAGCAAAGGCATCTCAATCTGAAATGTTAGTTCCCAAATGAGATGAGTACAACCACTCAGCAGCAAAAGATTCAACAAGCTATGTCGAGCATAACAATCATCATCTAATTTCATACAAGATAGACAAGGCAGGAAGTCAAGGGATAAATGGATATCAATATCATGGAATTCTTCAATATTAAATCAATTGCATTTCTATAAGAATCATATGCCACATAGTTAGATCACATATAATTTATTTAGCCTTCAAAAGATTTCATTCCCCAAAGGACCAATGTTTGCATCCCTCCAGGCATTTCGCATTCACCCCGGTATCACGAAAGCCTTCGGCATTCAGCCACTAAAGCCACCGGGCATTTGGAACATATCACACCTCCAGGCATCTCGTACCCCACCTGGCATCACGAGGAAAACCTCTGAAGCTCACCATGAGGATGGTTGCTCAGCCATCCGGGTTTACGTACCGACAAGCATACAACTAGGCATCCCGAAGCTCCTGGGGCATACCTATAGCATTCAGCCACTTAGAGCCATTGGGCATCCACAAGGCATCGACTCTTTCGATCCTTTGGACCTCCCGACTCCCGGGGCATCATTAACCAGAGGGTTCAATGGGTAACAAATCGCATTTTAATTCACAAATGCATCATCATATGTCAAACAAGATTTCTCATGAACCTTTTATCAATCACAATATCCCACCATCAGCATCATCAAGTCGCATAGCAATTCGAAAACCATACTTCTTATAGAACAATTTCTGTGGAAATCTCGAAATAGCAGCTTAATTTCTACAATTTCACAGTTCTCGTAACAATTCCGAATTAATTACTAAACGGGCTCAAAAAATTATGAAATGTTGACACGTTATCCATGAGACTTAGAGGGACAAATATCATGAAGAACACTAAGTCAAATTTCTTATGTACCGAGGGTAAAAATCTCGATCTTTCCTAACTACCATGCTGGAAAATTTCCCGATTTAGTGTTTTCATAGGAAAATCATTTCGATGGTCATTACTTGTTCTTTTATTCTGATGTTTTGATATGTTGTTCATGAGAATGTGCCCTACAACTTTAGTCCAGAAGTCGAAGTCGAATTATGGCAAGATAATTACAGTAAAATCGAAGAAGCACCGATAGTCATTCTGTCCCTCGCAAAACAGTTTACCAGCCAAAAGGAAATTTGCTCCTATTCCATGGATTTCGACTTCCAACATACACAAGCAAAATATATACCAGAACACAATAGTACACTATATTCTCTTTACTTCCCCAAATCCATCCTTATTAGATCTTTAAATCTTGATTTTTCTTCTGAAAATTCGAAATCCCTTACATGCACTGTTTTTATTTTGTTTCTAGATCTAACTTCATCTAGAGAGAACCAAATCAACATGCAATTCAAATTTCTACACTTCCTCACCTCTATTAACATTCCACAGACAATTCCAGCATGCATAGGCATAGATAGGTGAACTTTCACTTGCCTTAAACCCTCTCACTCGGTGGCTGTCCGAAAATGGAGGTTCGGGGGTCGCGGCTTGGCCGATCGGTGACGGGGACCGGTGGCGTCAACGGTGGCAGCTCGGACGCGGCGGGAGGCGACCCTTCCTTCTCCTCCCTCACTGCCCGCACTCACGCTCGAACTCTCTCTCTCCCTCTCTTTGCTCGGTTCACTCTCAATTTCTCTCGGTCTCTCTTTCCTCTCTCACTTCCGAAAATCCGCCTCCCCTTTTCTTGCTCTTTGATTTACATTTAATCTCTATTTTTGCATGAAATGGACAAGTGTAACATGAGGAGAACAAATGGAGGATTAATAGGCAGATTATGGACAAGTGTTTGCTTTGCATGCTCCCCCTCCTCCCTTTTGCTTCATGCGACGCCCATGAGGGTGTCCTTGGGCCTACTTGGGCCCGAATCCTTGGGTCCAAGGGTCCATAAAATAAGGCCCTAATCCCCCTTTTTTTTTTAATATACATATAGTATTTTATCTCTATCAAATTAATTTAATAACATAAATTCAGATTGCTTTATATACAAGTATACACACACACACACACACACACACACACACACACACACACACACACACACACACACACACATATATATATATATATATACTCCAAATTCTTGCGGCCCGCTCAATATCCTCAAGTTCTAATTCTTTAATTTTTAGCACATATAATTCTTATGCAAGATCAAATCCCATCCTTTTGGTTCAAAGGATAAAATATTCCAAATGAACAAATACAAATTATTGCCCGGAAAATAAAAACAAAGTCACAGTTCAGTGACTGTCACCTATCCGAGGGTTGTCTAAAATTTTGGATGCCACAATTCTCCCCTCCTTAGAGAATTTTGTCTTCAAAATTGAATATTACTTAAATCTCATTAAACAAATGAGGGTACTTTTCCTTTATCCCTTTTGCACTCTCCCAGGTGGCCTCTTCCACATCATGATGTCGCCATAACACCTTAACTAGAGGAATTTTCTTCGCCCGAAGGACTTGTTCTTTTCGATCCAACACTCGTACCGGCTCTTCCATGTATCTCATTTTTTCATCCACTTTGATGGCTTCATGATCGAGTATGTGACCAAGATCCAGCTTATACCTCCTCAGCATCGACACATGGAACACTTCTTGTAAATTTCCCAACTTAGGAGGCAGTGCCAAATGATAAGCTATGTCTCCTATTCTCTCGAGTATCTCAAAGGGTCCAACGAATCTGGGGCTTAATTTTCCTTTCATTCCAAATCGTGATATCCCTTTCATTGGACATACTTTAAGGAATACATGGTCTCCCACACTAAATTCCAAAGGTCTTCTGTGTTTGTCTGCATAGTCTTTTCCTTATAATCTCGACAGCTTCTGTAGTAACCTGTATCAACTCAAGTCCTGTCAGTTTTCTTTCACCTACTTCATTCCAACAGACAAGAGTCCTACATCTCCTTCCATATAATGCTTCATAGGGAGCCATGCCTATACTTTTCTGAAAGCTATTGTTATAGGCAAATTCCACCAAGTGTAATCTTTCATCCCAACTTCCTTTAAAGTCAATCACACAAGCCCTTAACATATCCTCTAATGTTTGGATCACTCTTTCTGTTTGTCCATCCGTCTATGGATGAAAAGCAGTACTAAATTGGAGCTTAGTTCCTAAGGCAATTTGAAGACTCCGCCAAAAGTTCGAAGTAATAGTCCCGATTTGATGTAATAGTCACTGGAACACCATGTAAACGTACTACTTGACTTACATATATCTTCACATATTTTTCCATCAGGTAGTCTATGCGAACTGCTAAGAAGTGAGCAGACTTAGTCAAACGGTCCACTATTACCCAAATAGAGTCATGATCACTTGATGTCCTTGGCAATCCTTGTACAAAATCCATTGTTATATGCTCCCATTTCCACTCTGGGATATCTAATGGTCTTAATAGTCCTGCTGGTTTGCAGTGTTCTGCCATTACTTGCTGGCATGTTAAACATTGGGAAACATGCTTGGCTATATCTGCCTTCATGCCATTCTACCAATATTGTTGGTGTAAATTCATGTACATCTTTATGCTACCTGGACGAATACAATAATTATTTCTACGTGCTTCCGACAGAATTTCTCTCTTCACTTCCCCATTGTCGGGAACACAAAGTCGGCCATGACATCTTACCACTCCATCCTTAGAGACTTGAAATTCTAGTCTTTTTCCTAATGACACAGCATTTCGTACTTTTTCTATTTCCGGGTCAAATTCCTGCAACTTCTTAATTTTCTGGATAATTTCCGATTTAATCCTCAATGCAGAAATCATGCTAGTAAGTTGATCTACTTCCAATTTAAATTCTAAATCTGCTATTGACCTTAACAGATTCCATTATGTGATTCTCATACTGGCCAGATCCATAGTCGACTTACGACTAAGAGCATCTGCCACTTTATTTGCCTTTCCAGGATGGTACCGTATTTCGCAATCATAGTCCTTTAACAACTCCATCCACCTTCTCTGTCTCATGTTTAGTTCTTTTTGTGAGAACAAATATTTTAAACTCTTATTGTTTGTATAGATTTCAAACTTCTCTCCATTTAGATAATGTCTCCATACTTTCAAGGCAAAAACTATAGCCGCCAATTCTAAATCATGAGTTGGGTAGTTCAGTTCATGAGGTTTCAATTGTCTGGATGCATAGGCTATGACATTGCCATGTTGCATCAAAACACATCCCAGTCCTTTATGAGATGCATCACTATACATTGTAAATCCATCAGACCTAGATGGTATAGTCAGAATTGGAGCCGTAGTCAGTCTTCTTTTGAGCTCCTGGAAACTCTTTTCACAATCTCTATTCCACTCGAATTTCATGTTCTTCCGAGTCAATTTTGTCAATGGCCCAACAAGTTGTGAGAATCCTTCTATAAACCTTCTATAATAGCCCGCCAGTCCCAAGAAACTTCGTATTTCTAGTCAGCGTTGTTGGTCTTGGCCAATTTATCACTATCTCAACTTTCGTTGGGTCCACTGCAATTCCTCCTCCTGACACCACGTGTCCCAAAAATATTATCCGGTCCAACCAACATTCACACTTACTGAACTTGGCGAATAAATTTTGGTCTTTAAGGGTCTGCAACACTATTCTCAGGTGTCGTTCATGCTCTTTAGGTCTTTTAGAGTATATTAGGATATCATCAATGAAGACAATTACAAACTAATCCAAATAGGGCTTAAATATCCTATTCATCAAATCCATGAATGTGGCTGGAGCATTCGTCAATCCAAACGGCATAACTAGGAACTCATAATGTCCATAGCGAGTCCTAAATGCAGTCTTAGGAATGTCTTCCTTCTTAATTCTTAACTGATGGTATCCTAACCTTAAATCAATTTAGAAAAGACCAAACTTCCATGTAGTTGGTCAAATAGATCATCGATTCTAGGCAAGGGATACTTATTCTTAATAGCTACCTGATTAAGTTGCCTATAGTCAATACACAAACGCATTGACCCATCTTTCTTTTTTCACAAATAGCACTGGTGTGCCCCAAGGAGAAGCACTTGGCCTAACAAATCCCTTATCAAGCAACTCCTGCAGTTGCACTTTCAACTCTTTCAATTATGTGAAGGCCATCCTATACGGGGCTTTTGATATTGGTCCTGTTCAAGACATCAGTTCAATCTTGAACTCAATTTCTCGATCCGATGGTAACCCAGGTAGTTCCTCAGGGAATACGTCTTGAAATTCATTGACTACTCGAATTTCATCGAGCTTGGACTCTTCCTTAGTATAGTCCTTAACCACTGCCAAGTACCCTTGACATCCTTCGTCAAGTAATGCACGGGCTTCTATTATTGAAATAAGTGCTATAGATAGGTTGGTTTGACCTCCGAAAAATTCACAACTAGATCGGTCAGGTAAAACAAACTGGATTACTTTCCTATGACAGTCCACCTTAGCCTGATACTTATGGAGCTAGTCCATTCCTATGATAATGTCAAAGTCATAAATAGCCATCACGACTAAGTCTATTTCCATACTTCGTCCCCTATAGTTACCTCACACTTTTCACATACTAACGTAGACAACACCATTCTTTAGTGGTATGGAAACACAAACAGGCGTCTTAAGAGAGGTAGTTTCTATCTTACTCAACTGTCTATATCTTTCAGATACAAAAGAATGTGTAGCACCAGTATCAAACAAAGCATATGCCTTTTTACTATTTATAAGGATCGTACCTAAAATAACATTTTTGGAAGCTTCCGCTTCCTCTTGGGTGACTGTGTACACCCTTCCCTGAGCTGGTGGTCTTTGTGAATTCCTCGATAGATTTGGTCTGGCACTACTTCGTTGTACCTGTCGCACCGAGCCAACACTTAGCTGTGACATCTCTTGTGGACAATTTCTATTAAAATGCCCCATCTATCCACAGCCATAACATTTCGGTGGATTATTATAGAATCCCGGCCCATGCTGTCCACCACACCTCTAACAGTTGTTACCCTGATAGGGTACTCTCCCTTGAACCGGGCCACTCTCGGCTTTTCCAAATTTCCCAAAATTACTCCTCTTCTTAGATTCCCAGGCTGACTTTGACCAGCATAGGGTCTCTTACCCTTTCGAATATCACTAAAGGTCATCTATCTCTTAGATTCTGATTGCTCTCTCACTAACTCTTGCTCCACCAACTATGCCCTCTCATATATCTCATTATAATCTCTTATATTCAGAGGCACAAGTTGTTTCCCGATATCAGTCCTTAGCCCTTTCAGAAATCCCTTTGCCTTTTCCTCTCGATTCTCAATCAATCTGAGAGCGTACCTTGATAACTCATAAAATTTTGCTTCATATTGATCCACTGATAGCTTCCTTTGTTCTAACTGAACAAATTCTGTGATCTTCTTATCCCTAGAACAGTCAAAGAAATGCTTTCTGTTGAAAGCTCTGACAAACGCATCCCAGTTTATGTCAGTACCTAGTGGAAAGATCGTGTCTCTTGAAGCTCTCCACCAAAACTTTGCATTTCCCTTCAGTTGATATTCTGCTAAAGTTATCTTTTCAGCATCATTGCAATTCAATAACCAGAAAATCCGTTCCATTCCATCAATCCAATGCTCTGCCTCCTTAAGACTTCTCGTTCCAATAAACTTAGGTGATTTCAACTTCAGGAATTGTTCCACCAGTCCTTGAGGGCGACGTTCCACTTCGGGTTGTTTTTGAGCTTGTCTTTCCATCAAATTTCCTACATTGGCCAATGCCTGTAGGATATCTTTCATTCGGGGTTCAGCCCTCGAAGCAGAGGCTCCAGCCCTCAAAGAATGGGAACTCCCAGTTCGTACCTTGATTTTCCTACAGTTTACCAAGCATTCGCCTTAGGACTAATTTGCGACTCTATGTCATTGGTTAGAAAATGAGGTTATTACTTAAGTCATATAAGTAACATAGAATGTTACTAGCACACAAAGGTAGCACACTATACTAATCATCAAGGATCTACGAGTGAATACCCATCACCCGTTGTTCAAAGTTAGTCAACTACCCTTGGTTAGTATCCTGGGGTGTGCATCATCCTATCCTCAATACCATTTGAGGCTCCTTATCGCTCCATATAGACCATAGCTCTGATACCAAAACCGGCTTTGGCATCCCAATCCAATAGGGTCGCCACAGTGCGCTTCCCATTCTAATACATTGACTTGATGGTCTATAAGTCCTGAGAATTTGTTATTTACTTTTAACGGTCCCGGCGCAATCTAAGGGGTATAGCAGAAGCGATTTCACATCTCCCTAACTCAAATTTTATTTGAAATGATGCACACTTACTAGACAATTTCACAAGATACGCCAAGCACTCTTATTTATATAACTTGATGGGCAACATGAGTTAGTACAAGAAAAGGCCAAGGCTTTTCTAAAACTCGGCTAGAACCAAAAGTGACCAACTCCACAACAACCATAAACTTTAGTCCATCAGATAGTGCTGGTAGTCCAAAAAAAAACTCCATAAGCTACCCATCACCCGAGGTCGATCACACCCAACCGGGTCCATTGGTTGGCGGCGGCGGCAGCATCCCCAACATAATCCGTCACGACGAACGTGTATAGATAGGAACTCCTGCACCACAAGGCCTCTAGGTAGGCCCACATTGTACATGACTAGGACTCGGACGCGGATGAACACCAGCCCCCGCACACCAACACAAATGTGCTCTGAACACGAGCACTTGACATCAACCGGTACACCATAAAAGGTGCCAAGAGAGACAGGTAGCAAAGGCATCTCAATCTAAAATGTTAGTCTCCAAACGGGGTGAGTACAACCACTCAACAGCAAAATATTCAACAAGCTATGTCGAGCATAACAATCAGCATCTAATTTCATACAAGATAGACAAGGCAGGAAGTCAAGGGATAAATAGATATCAATATCATGGAATTCTTCAATATTAAAGCAATTGCAATTCTATAAGAATCATATGCCACATAATTAGATCACATATAATTTATTTAGCCTTCAAAAGATTTCATTCCCCAGAGGACCAATGTTTGCATCCCTCCGGGCATTCACATCCACCCTAGCATCACGAAAGCCTCCGGCATTCAGCCACTAAGGTCACCGGGCATTTGGAACATATCACACCTCCAGGCATCTCGTACCCCACCTAGCATCACGAGGAAAACCTCCGAAGCTCACCATGAGGATGGTTGCTCGGCCATCCGGGTTTACGTACTGACAAGCATACAACCGGGCATCCCGAAGCTCCCGGGGTATACCTCTAGCATTCAACCTCTTATGGCCACTGGGCATCCACAAGGCATCAATTTTTTTGATCCTTTAGACCTCCAGAGTCCCGGGGCATCATTAACCCGAGGGTTCAATGGGTAACAAATTGCATTTTAATTCACAAATGAATCATCATATGTCAAACAAGATATCTCATGAACCTTTTATCAAACAAATCGCATTTTAATTCACAAATGCATAATCATATGTCAAACAAGATATCTCATGAACCTTTTATCAATCACAATATCCCACCATCAGCATCATCAAGTCACATAGCAATTCGAAAACCATACTTCTTATAGAACAATTTCTGTGGAAATCTCGAAATAGCAGCTTAATTTCTACAATTGCGCACTTCTTGTAACAATTCCGAATTAATTACTAAACGGGCTCAAAAAATTATGAAATGTTGACACATTATCCATGCGACTTAGGGGGACAAATCTCATGCAGAACACTAAGTCAAATTTCTTATGTACTGAGGGTAAAAATCTCGATCTTTCCTAACTACCATTCTGGAAAATTTCCAGATTTAGTGTTTTCATAGGAAAATCATTTCGATGGTCATTCCTTGTTCCTTTATTCTGAAGTTTTGATATGTTGTTCATGAGAATTTGCCCTAAAACTTTTGTCAAGAAGTCAAAGTCGAATTATGGCTTGATAATTACAGTAAAATCGAAGAAGCACCGATAGTCATTCTGTCCCTTGCAAAACAGTTTACCAGCCAAAAGGAAATTTGCTCCTATTCCATGGATTTCGACTTCCAACATACACAAGCAAAATATATACCAGAACACAATATTACACTATATTCTCTTTACTTCCCAAAATCCATCCTGATTAGATCTTTAAATCTCGATTTTTCTTCTGAAAATTCGAAATCCCTTACATGCACTGTTTTTATTTTGTTTCTAGATCTAACTTCATCTAGAGAGAACCAAATCAACATGCAATTCAAATTTCTACACTTCCTCACATCTATTAACATTCCACAGACAATTCCAGCATGCATAGGCATAGATAGGTGAACTTTCACTTGCCTTAAACCTTCTCACTCGGTGGCTGTCCGAAAATGGAGGTTCGGGGGTCACGGCTTGGCCGATTGGCGACGGGGACCGGTGGCGTCGATGGTGGCAGCTCAGACACAGCAGGAGGTGGCCCTTCCTTCTCCTCCCTCGCTGCCCGCACTCACGCTCAAGCTCTCTCTCTCCCTCTCTTTGCTCGGTTCACTCCCAATTTCTCTCGGTCTCTCTTTCCTCTCTCACTTCCGAAAATCCCCCTCTCCTTTTCTTGCTCTTTGATTTACATTTAATCTCTATTTTTGCATGAAATGGACAAGTGTAACATGAGGAGAACAAATGGAGGATTAATAGGCAGATTATGGACAAGTGTTTGCTTTGCATGCTCCCCCTCCTCCCTTTTGCTTCGTGCGACGCCCATGAGGGTGTCCTTGGGCCTACTTGGGCCCGAATCCTTGGGTCCAAGGGTCCATAAAAGAAGGCCCTAATCCCCTTTTTTTATTTATTTATACATATAGTATTTTATCTCTATCAAATTTAATTTAATAACAAAAATTCAGATTGCTTTATATACAAGTAAATACACACATATACAATAACTCCAAATTCTTGCGGCCCGCTCAATATCCTCAAGTTCTAATTCTTTAATTTTTAGCACATATAATTCTTATGCAAGATCAAATCTCATCCTTTTGGTTCAAAGGATAAAATTGAAATACGAAAATAAAAACAAAGTCACAGTTCGGTGGCTGTCACCTATCTGAGGGTTGTCTAAAATTTTAGATGCCACATAGGACACTTCAATTAATGTAGGATTTCATATGTTTATAAGTATTGTTCGAAGAAGTATGAACAAGATTATTCTATCTCTTTTCGCAAGGTTCTTGGTATGTAAACTTGGAGATGATCGTGCTACATAGGGGTCCAAGTACCGCTTGCAAGAATACTTGGACCCCTATTGACATGATGATAGTGAGACGGTGTGATCCTTATAAATCCTACATCAATGGTCAGGATAAAATAGTTTTTTCCATAAGAGTGAGTGGAAAGGCCTTTCAAGCTGAAAGTCCCTCATTTGGCATGTTGAAGACGTCTGAATGAAGATTGTCTTTCAAAAAATTTCCCCAATGGAGCTTTGGTGATGCAAAACTGATGAAATTGTCATGCACGGACCACATTTAAAATCATGAATTTACAGCAAGTACGATCCTACACTCATATTGTGACACTCTCAGAGATAAGAGATATCGTCATGTATGTAAGTGCTAGTATGAATACCTAAAAGGGGGTGAATAGGTGTGAAGACAATTTTCCACAAAGAACAGTAAAAAAATTTTACTTTTAAAACTGAGTTTGAAGAAAAACAAACTTTGAGCTAGTTCAGACTTTAACAGTTAAATAGAACTGCGAACAAAATAAAGAAGTTCAGGGAATAGAACATGAATACATAATTTATAGTGGTTCGGCTTAGATCAAGCCTACATTCACTCTCCCACATTGACAGCCTTCTAGCTAAATTCCACTATAAATCAAAAGAGAATTTACAATCTTGCGATCTTGACTTCACAGTGATGAGTCTTTATTGCTCTCTCACGAAGTCACACTATAGGTCTCTCTCTTTTGAGTAAAATTTAGAGCACAATATATGGAATAATAAGAAACTAGAAAGCTTCAGATTTTGGAATTTCTCTTTCACGTACTCTATTGGACAACTAGAGAGTCCTCCTTAAATATTCCTTCATGCCTTCTCAACCAATGGTACTTTCCAAAGGATTTCTTCCAATCAACCTGTTGGATAGAATCAATCAAGGAAATCTCAAGTCACTTGAAGATTGTGATGAAAGCCCATCAGTCATGTTCATCCATACAATCAGGATCTTAGTTTTCATAAGTATATTCTTTCCAAATTTACTTGCCCTCCAAAAGGATTTGATGTATCTAAATTGATTCTAATAAAGATATTTAATCTTGTAGGTGATATTTCCAACTAGAAGACCATATATAATTTATACGAACCAAACCTTTGAAGAAAGAAAGATAATCTCTTATCTAGAAAAGTCTTCATCCTTCACTTTCGTTCAGTTTAGAAGTTGTCAAAGTGAGCAGACTTTGACACAAAGTCCGGGAGTCTTCAGACTTTGACACAAAAGTCTGGAATTCTTCATAATAGACTTTGGACAAGTTTTGTCATCTTCAAAACATCAAATGAGTTTTCTCCAACAATCTCCCCATTTTTAATGGTGACAAAACATCCCTGCAGATTTACATATTTATAACTTGCAAAACAACTCTTAGCGGGACATGATATCTTATAAAAATAGTTAGTTAAGGATTTGGATAGCATCAATTTTGCAATCATAGAAAACATGTTAATCTTGAAATGAAAAAACCACTTATCAAGATTTAAACATCCACATCCACATCCATAATCATCACTACTACAAGAATTGCTGCAAAATAAGTATTCAAAACAAACTTAAATCAAATCTACAAAAAGTAAAGTAAGTTCAAAAGTAAAGTTCAAATATGCAAATTCTTCCCCTTTTTGTCAACAGCAAAAAGTGGAGAAAGTCAAAATAGAGAAGAGATAAAAAAGACTTAAGGTTGTCTTGGAATTCAAACTAGTTGGAAATTCCCCATGGACTGCACTGCCTCTTCAACCTTCCGGCATTGGAGATGAACATTCTCGACCTGTGTCTGAACAGTCTTGAGAATTTGAAGAGTCTTATGATTCTTGGCTACAGTCTGAGATACTTGCTAATTCAAAGTCTATACCTGAGTATCTAAGGACTGTACCTTTCCAGTGTGAAAGTCAAAAGAGGATCTCAATGTAGTGTGAAGCTTTTGTATCTCAATCTCCATAGCATATTACTGAGCCTTCACCTCCAAAAGAAGCTCTATCATCCTTGGATAGTCAGCATTTGGTTCTGTTTGCACACTAGCTTTAGCAAATTGAATTCGAGGAGAATTGAGAGAGGAGGCAACATCAACTTGTCTAGTTCCATGACTCAGAGTTGATTGCTTCAAGAAATTGAGAAGCATAGACATCTTTTGGGTGCATAGGAGATTGACTAATACCATCACTCGCAAAAAGAGGAGAAGAAGTCCCTATTTTCTCAACAGCTCCCCTTGTTTCTATGCCTACAAGAGAAGAAGTGATTCCTTCTTCTTGAGTCTTCTCGTTTTCAGGATGAGAGTGATGTTCTTCTTCTATACGTACTCCTATTTGACCACTCTGAGTTGCTTATGAATCTTCAGATAAAGATATGACAATTGTTGCCTCATAAGATTCATCCTCATGACCTTTTACTTCTTTATCTCTTGCTTCTTCTTCTCTTGTTGCTTCTTCCTTCTCTAGTTCTTCTTCTTCTTCTGGCTCTGTTTCTTCTCTATCTCTTCCTTCTCTTTCAATGGGTTTCTCAGAACCAACAAAACCTTGAAGATTCTTCAAGGCAAGGGCAGAAATTGTAAGATCATCATCATCCTCCTCGTCCTGTAGGATGAGAGATCTTCTCTTCTTTACAGGTTCTTTCATAACTTCTTTGCCTTTCCTCTTCCTTCCAGTAGAATCTTCTCTGGTTTTGCTTGATGACACCTTCTTCAAGTGCTCAATAGCCTTGTTCAAATCTAGCAACCTCATCTTTGAAATCATTTTTAGTCCTATAACCATAGGAGTAACAATTCGAGAGCAAAGAGAGATGGGAAACTCGATCTAAAAATGTCGGAACAACTTTGTAACCAGTGTTGAATAAGGCAATTGTCCTTTGTCCTTCATAACTGTCTTGTGCATGTGCATCAAGATAGTGTGAGGGAGTGAAAATCTCATCCCATTGCAGATAGCAAACATGACCCGTGCTTAGAACTTGGAAAATTTTGTTTTTTATGTAGCCTTCAGTCTGATGTAGTTAATGACAACTTTATGCAACAAAACATTTGAGGTTGTCAATCTAGAATAAGTGATGCCTCCTTCTAGCACTCTATCTTTGACAAGAAACCTCATTGCTTGATCAAACGAGACATTTATTAGTTCAAAGCCACTCCTTTCTACCCCAATAATGTTTGCCAATGTGTCAACATCCACCACGTAGTCTTTATTATACACAGTAAATTTGATTCGATTTTGGTCAAGAAAGGATAGGTTTGAATAAAAAATGCAGTCAACTCTGGATAGGCAATTATCGTCTTAGAACAAAAATTCTCAAGTTGAAGAAAGGCTAATTTCTCCCTCAAGTTAACCTTGATCGAGTCTAGGAAGTCAAAATCAATAGTTCGAGGGTTCATCACCCCTCTCTTCAACAACTGTGAGTAAACATTTTTGTGTTCTTTAGAATGAAACAATCTTGTTCTCTCTCTAGGAACATCAGCAGCAACACCCATTCTTGGTTGAAAATTTGAATAAAATCTCTCATCGTTATCCTTATTCTTAGGATGATTAGAACCAAACCTAGGGTCTGCAAGAAAATAAAGAAAGGCATTGTCTGCCAATCCTTTTGGTTCTATGCCTAACTGTTCAATTCTTCTTAAAAACAAAGTCTCATTCTTATAACATTTCTCTCTTAAAAACTCATCGATAAAGGTCATAGGAGTACCACCCTGCTTCAAATGAGAGTAAAGCTTATAGTGAACCTGGGGTCTCGAGGCTCTGAGAGGTTTTGCATCTTCTACAACTTCCTCTTCTAGGTGTTGATGCGGAACATTTTTTGTAAAGTGCTGTGGAGAATGCTATGGAGAGTTGCGCAGAGAGTCTTCCTCAGTAAGATCGAAATGCGTCTGCCCTTCCAACATGCTTCTCGGTCCTTGATTAGCGATCCGAGAGGATTTCCTTTGTTAAGACATATTTACAGACTTGGAGGATTTCTCAAACAGGTTCGAGTGAGAAAGATGGAAACTTGCGGAATAATCATGAGAGTAGAGACGAGAGGGTAGAGAGTTTGCATTTTAGGGTTTGGAAAGAAGTGCTCGAAAGAAATACAAAAGGGTATATAAAGGAAATGAAAAGTCACAGAGAAAAGAGAGAGTCGAATCGTCACAAGGAAAAAAAACTGCCTTTTTGAAATAAACTGAAAATAAAAACTGCCAAAAATTCAAAAATTCGAAAAAGATAACTTCTTAAAATAAAATAGGCAAGCAACGATTCGGTTAATCATACATTTTTATTCCAAAATAAAATACTTGGATTCGAGACATCCTCTTATTGAAGTAGCGTTTGGAAAGTCTAAGTTTGACCAACTTCAGACTTTACTCCAAAGTAGAAATAATATTTAGCTTGGTGCGAATAAACTCAAATAGATTTTTCTCCAGGAGCTTCGTGAAGATGTCTGCTAGCTAATTCTTTGAATTAATGAACTGAATCATAATCTCCCCATTCTGGACATGATCTCTTATAAAGTGATGTCGAATCTCTACATTCTTCGTCCTTGAATGAAGAATTGGGTTCTTGGTAAGATTAATAGCACTGGTGTTGTCACATTTGATCTCAGTACACGACTCTTCAATCCCAAAGTCTCTCGGTTGTTGTCTTATCCATAGGATTTAAGAATAACAACTCCCAATAACAGCATACTCTGCTTCTGCAGTTGAAAAAGCCACAGTATTTTGCTTCATTGAGAACCAAGATACCAATATATTTCCCAACAGTTGACAAGTGTCAGAAGTGCTCTTTTTATCGACTTTACAACCTACTAAATCAGCATCTAAATATCTAAAAAGAGTAAAGTTTTCTTCTTTTGGATACCACAGACCCAACTTTGGACAGTTCGCAACATATTTAATGATGCATTAGCACTTAGATGAGATTCTCTTGGGTTAAACTGAAATCTTGCACAAATACAAACACTAAATAAAAGATCAGGTCTAGAAGCAGTAAGGTAGAGAAGTGAACCGATCGTGCCTCTATATAGCTTCTGATCTGCATTCTTCTCTTCTTCATTCTTGTCTAGTTTCGAAGAACTTGACAATGAAGTCTCTATTTTCTTGCAATTCTCCAACCCAAATTTCTTGATGAGATCTTTGGCATATATTTTCTTGGTGAATGAATATACCTTTCTTCGATTGTTTAACTTGTAATCCTAGAAAGAAAGTTAACTCACCCATCATGCTTATCTCGAATTCATCATGCATAGGTCTTGAAAATTTCTTGCAAAGACTTTCATTAAGAGAGCCAAAAATAATATCATCTACATAAATTTGTACTAGTAGAAAGTCTTTTCCTTCTTTCTTTATAAACAATGTTGTATCAACATTTCCTTTTCAAAACTATTCTGAGTTAGAAACTTACTCAACCTCTCATACTAGGCTTGAGGTGCTTGCTTCAGTTCATACAGGGCCTTTTTTCAATCTGTAGACTGAATCTGGCTTTCTTGGATCTTCAAATCCTAGTGGTTGTTCCACATAGACTTCTTCTTGTATGAACCCATTGAGGAATCCACTTTTGACATCCATATGGATAAACTTGAAATTTTTATAGCAAGCAAAAGCAATTAATAATCTAATTGCTTCCAATCTCTCTACTGGTGCATAGGTCTCGTCATAGTCAATCCCTTCTTCCTGTGTATATCATTTTACCACGAGTCTTACTTTGTTTTTAACTACTTTACCATTTTCATTCATCTTGTTCTTGAAAACCCATTTCGTTGCAATAATGGATTTGCCTTTGAGTTTTGGAATTAGCTTCCATACATCGTTGATGGTGAATTGTCTAAGTTCTTCCTACATAGCTTCTATCCACCTTTCATTAGATAAGGCTTCATCTACACCTTTTGGTTCTATCTTAGAAACAAGTGCTAGAGCACTGGACTCTTCTCTTCCTTTGGATCTAGTGCGAACTCCTTCGTCAATGTTGTCAATAATGAGTTATTTGGGATGACTTGACTTGTGCTTCCAATTGCTACTTGGTTTGACAGTTGGTTGATCCTCTGCATTGGTTGAATCTTCTCGTTCTGCTTGTTGCTGTTCTCCAGAAGTCTGAATCTCTTCGGGGGAAATAGACTTTGTAAAATCTGGAATAGGTTTAGACTCTTCAAGTTGAGTCTGGTTTGGTAGATTCTCCACATAATCTTGAAACTTGATGTTCATAGATTCTTCCACAGATTGAGTCTTCTTGTTAAAGACTCTATAAGCTTTGCTTGAAGTCGAATAGCCAAGGAAGATTCATTCATTTGACTTTGCTTCGAACTTTCCAGATCCATATGAAGAAGCTGCAGAGCTCGATTGGTAGAGACTTGAGTCACGGGTTTAAAGGAAATTCTGACTTGTTTTCCCATAACACAGGGAGTGCACAACTCATTCTTCTAGTAAGCCAGATTAGGAAGTCCTCGAACAAGCTTCTTAGAAAAAAATCTTGGCAATTTGCTTCAAGTTAACATGATCAAGCTTCCGATGCCAGAGACTTGCTTCATCATGGATGGAAATAAGACACTAAGAACTTTCTAGGTTCACATCCAGAAGATAAATGTTGCTATGCCTTCCCCAAGAGAAAAATTAAGAGAAATCTTGACTCATTCCAGAACAAATGTTTTCTTGGAAGTTTATTCTGAAACCAGTATCACAAAGCTAACTTATGCTTAGAAAATTATAGTTCAATTCTTCTACCAATGAAACATTGTTGATAGTTAGGCTTCCAATCTTCATAGTTCCACATCCTACAATCTTTCATTTGTTGTTCCCTCCAAAAGATGCGTTTCCTCCATTCAGTCTAACAAGCTTTATGAAGCAGCTTGAGTCTCTCGTCATATGCCTCGAACAGCCACTATCCAAATAACATTTAATCTTTCTTTTGATAGTGACTTGCGATCAAGAGAAACTCAAACTTTCTTTGGTACCTAAATTTTCTTGGGTCCAAGAGGGTTAGCATTAAAAACAATCTTAGCCCATCCTTCTTAACCAGTCTCCAAACCTTGGGACACTCTTTCTCGAAATATTTTAAGCTGTTACACTTTGAACATCTGAGTGCACTTCAATCAACAGGTTTTACAAAAACTTTTTGAAAATAATTTTTGTAAAATGTCTTTGCAGGTCTTTGTTTGATTCTCTCATTTACTTTAATGGAACATTTTGTGAAGTCATACCCAAACCAGATTTGTTAAAATAGGGTATTTGAGCTGAAAGATTTTTCTCTAGTTTCTCGAATCCTTTTGAAAATTTTTTTTGTTATGTTTGAGATGTCCCTTTGCAAAAAGGTATTTTCCTTTAACAGGGAATCTGAATTTTCTTTCAAATTATCAAAACTTGTTTTCAGACTTTCAATTTTTTCTTTCCAAGAAACTTCCTGTTGCCTGAGCTTAGAATTCTCCCTTTTTAGTTCGGAGTTCCTTTTAAAAGAGGATTTGAGACTAAGACAAAGTTCATCTATGTATTTAGAGACTTTGACAAGAATTTTTGAATCACTAACCTCAATTTCGTTGTCTGAATATAAATCAGAGTTTGAGTCGAAATGAGCCATTAGACATATGTTGGCATGTTCTTCTTTGCTTTCCTCACACTCGGTGTCCCTCCAAGTTTCAGATTTGAGTGCCTTTTTGTACTTCTCAGTTTTCCCTTTCTTTTTCTTCAATAGAGGATAGTTAGGTCTGATATGTCCTTTTTTCCTGCATTCGAAACATATCACATCTTTGCTAGTTTCACTGTCCTCAGTTGGTCACTTTTGGAAATTTTGTGTGCTTTGTTTCTTCCAATTGAATCTTCTTCCCTTTCTATTCAGCTTTTTGAATTTCTTGATCATGAGTGCCAGCTCTTTGTCGTCCATATCATCATATGAATTTGTATCATCAGAATCAATGTTAGACTTTAAAGCAATTGACTTCTTACCTTTAGGATCTTCTTCATCATTTATTTATTCCACTTCGTACAACTGAAGCGTGCCTATCAGTTTGTCAACTGATAGAGGCATGATCCTCTCGGTTTCTCTAATTGAAGTCTTCACATGATTCCATTCTTTTGAAAGCCCACACAGTAGCTTATTAACTTTCATTGGTCTTGATATTGGTTGACTTTCATAAGTCAGGCCATTTATAATCTCTGTAAAGCGACTAAACATATCAGTAATAGATTCTCCAGGCCCATAGCACATTTATTCATGTAAGCCAAAAAAATATGTAATTACCATGGAGGTGAGTTTATTCACCTCCTTTCTCTGCACATTTGATTTCATGCATCTAATAAGAAAACTAGAATTAGCCTAACATTTCTAAACACAGACTCAATAGATAGTATATCCACCAAGCATTCATCCTTGTAATAACATTTTCCAAATGCACAACAAATCTCTCCTTCCTTCCAAACCAAGCATAATGTACCCAATGACACAACATCACTTGATCAGCAGATAGTACAACCATCACAGGTTGAAGTCACAGATTAGCAGGAGTCTTAAAATAAACATGTACATGAAATATGAATAATAACCCCACGTGGCTTTTCTCATGTGATTAGTATCCTCATAGGAGTTAATTGAATCTTCATTCAGATCCAACCGAGAAGACACTTCCTCCCTTGCTGCTTTTGTGTTTGATTTTTTTCTGGTTGTTAATGCAAAATATAATCCATCTCTTCTGACAAGCATGTAAGATAAAAAATCACAACTTGTAAAGGTAAGAAACGCAATATTGAAGGTTATAAAATATTGGCCACAAACCAAAAACTCTCAACTGGAATCTTGATGAGGCAAAAAGAAACTCAGTCTTGTAGGGGTATAACCAAAGAACAAGAAAAACACCAGAAAGGGGGGTGAAATCCAGAATCAGAAAAAAAAAAAAAAAGCAGTATAAACAACAACGAATTTGGAATAATTAGAACTTGTAATCACTTGCCTAAGTTGAATCAAAGCTCCATTTGGATAAATCTTGGTCAACAATCGCGGATTTGGCAATGAACCAAGAGAGATAAAAACACGAACAAAGAACCCTAAAATTTTGCTCAATTAGACTCTAAGTAGCATTGATACCGACACGCAACACGACATGACATGACACGACACGCCGACTCATCATTTCTCAAAAAATAGAGAATTCCAATGCATTGAGACATGTTATATATTAAATGTATATTTTTTATATATACATGATAAATTATCATTTTTATAATTCTGATTTAAATTCACAAAAATAAATAAATTATAAAAAAAGTACCTAGAATGAATTTACATTAAAGACATTAATCCACCATTTGTTAATATCATTCATTATTTCGATTTGACAATTAATTGCTTCTTTCCCCCTTTATTATTTTTCTTATTATTTTTATTTTTTACACATTTACATTTTGACCCATCAATTATAGAAAAATTTTAAAATTGACACCATACGTGTCAGAATCATGTGTCAGAATTCCGAACTTGCATGTCAGAGTGTGTTGGGAGAATTAACCATGCATTGGATTTTTCGGCACCTGTTGACAATGTGTCAAACATATGTCAAAATGTCTAACACGACACGAAAACTTCCGAAGAGTGTTGGTGCTTCCTAAATTTGATCTAAGCAACCAAAATAGTTACTAAAGAAGCTATCAAAACAAATAGTTACTAAAGAAGCAGTTACTCACAGTAGTTTAAGTTTATCCGTTTACCAATTGGGCATTGTAAACAAAATATTAGTGTAATTAAGCCAAGATCTAAGGAAAACTACAAATATGGAAATGGGGGCATATCATTGGTAAAAAGCTAATTTTCAACTTAACAAAGGATGTTAAGGATCCTCACTAATGTGAAAGACTTCAAGTATCATAAAGTTTAAACAAGTAGGGTGAAATCCGGCTCGTCTCCAAGGATTATATAAATAGGAAGAAGCGATGCAACACAAAGTTGGAACGGGAAAGTTATTCATATAATATAATATGTGACATAGTATATTAATTAGTTGAGTACCCTCACTGGATAAAATGGACAACTTGAAGCCTCAAGAGAGTAAATCTGTTAGAGAACATATACTAGGAATTCCTTTCATCTGAAGAGAAGTAGGGAGCAGGATTCCGTAATAGAAGCAAACAAAGACAAACTTTCCACGCACTTTGGCCGAAATTAAAGAGGTACATCCTACACTCAAGGCTCTTAGGCCCATTATGCTTCATAGATCAATCTTACACCAAACTGATAAGGAACTTAAATTGCCCTTACTATTTCTTAATGTTTTGCAGTCAGTCTCCATCCATGCAAGATAAGCACAAATACTAGATATTCATTCCATCTGAAGAAAAGGAGAACGCGGGAATCTGTAATAGAAGCAAACAAAGGCAAACTTCCAACACTCTTTAGCTGAAATTAAAAGAGGCTAGTCCTACACTCAAGGGTCTTAGGCCCTTTATGCTTCGCAAATCAATCTTACACCAAACTGATGAGGAACTGTAAAATTGTCCTTACTCTTTCTTAATGTTGTGCAATCAGTCTCCATCCATGCAAGATGAGCACAAATACTAGATCTTCATTCGATTTGAAGAAAAGGAGGCCACAAAATTCCATAATAGAAGCAAACAAAGACAAACTTTCCATGCTCTTTGGCTGAAATTAAAGAGGCTGATCCTACACTTAAGGCTCTTGGCCCATTATGCTTCAGAGATCAATCTTACACCAAACTGATGAGGAAACTGTAAAATTGCCCTTACCCTTTCTTAATGTTCTGCAGTCAATCTCCATACATACAATATGAGGACAAGATGGACACTGACATAGAGAAGAAAAGCTCCATGTGAAAGCTACTTACCCAAAAGAAAAGCAATTTCACTCTCAAGTCTGTTGGAGAAATCGTTCCAGAATATTTTGAAGCTGACAAAACGTTTCCTTCAGTCTAGTCTGGGTATCTGCGGATCGTCTAGTTTAAAGTCTGAAGACTCTGACTACCAGACTCAAGATTCAAGACTCAAGGTTCGAGACTCAAGACTCAAGACTATTCTCATTGACAGTCTTTCTGATCCAGTGACGAAGGAAATCCAGAGCCGAAGTATATGGTTGAGGATTTAATCCTATCGTCTGGAGAAGATCTTTTTGGCTGGATGAATATAACGGATTCTTTTGATCCAAATCATTCGAAGATCCGATGGTCGACGAAGTATTCTTGGAATGTTCTATTCTTGGAAACCAAGATCCTGATTGTATGGGTGAACAGGATTGATGGGCTATCGTCAGGTTCCTTTTATAGCTCGAATGATCTTCTTGATTGATTCCGTCCAACGGGTAGATTGGAGGAATTCCTTTGGTAAGTGCCAACGGTATGATGGCATAAAGGAGTATAAAAAGGAAGACATTCTAGTTGTCTTAAGAACGTGATTTTGATAAAAAAATTCCAGAATCTGAAGCACCTTGATTATTAGTTGATACAGTCCGAGTGAAATTGTATACACAGAGAGTGTTTATACTTGGTGATACCTTAAGCGAGTGTAGTAGATAATCTACATCGAGAAATCAAGGAAGAACAACACTGTAACATCTCTTTGTTCATAGTGGAATCCAGCCAAATTGGCTGTCAGTGCAGAAGAGTGGACGTAGGCTTGAATCAAGCCGAACCACTATAAACCACGTGTTTAATTCTCTCTTTCCTTATTCAGTCTTACGTTGATTGTTATCTTTCGCTAATCCTTGATCTGTCTAAGTATTGCGCAAGTATACAGAAATTATTAAGAAAAATCTTTGTATACCTATTCACCCCCCTCTAGGTACTCGTACTAGCAACATCAATTGGTATCAGAGCCCGTGTTCTTACTTTGTTTGAAGTGTTTTACTTCAGAGTAAAAGATCCATGGCTAGTATGCTAACACCAGGGCTGATGGAAGGGCAAAGCAATACAAAACCACCCTACTTTGATGGAAAGGATTACAACATATGGAAGAACAAGATGAAAGCCTTCCTACGATCCAAGGATCCTCTGGAATGAGACGTCGTGGAAAGAGGAATCACTCCTACTGTTGCATCAATCTCTGAAAGAGGAAAAGAAACTGTTGATGCCAGCGGAATGACTCAGGAAGAGATAAACAAGAGACAAGCACTCGATGCAAAAGTAATTTATTCTTTATATTGTGCCTTATCTCCAACTGAATATAACAGAATATCTTTTTGTGTTACAGCAAAAGAAGTATGGGACAGATTACATATTACCTATGAAGGGACAGATCGAGTGAAGGAGACCAGAATTAATATTCTCCTCGGTCAATATGAAGCCTTCAAAATGAAACCAGGAGAATCTATAACTGATATGTTTAGTCGTTTTACAGATATTGTCAATGGTCCTGAGAACCAAGGACAAAAAATTTCTGATCCCATGAAGGTGAACAAGCTACTACATGGACTCTCCAAGGACTGGAATCACATAAAGACTTCAATAAGATAGACGCAAAGAATCATGCCTCTATCTGTCGATGAGCTGATTGGAACCCTTCAGTCTTATGAAGTGGAACGAATTAATGAAGACGAAGATCCAAGAGGTAAGAAATCTATTGCATTAAAATCAAATGATGACTCTGATGATGCAGATTCTGAAGATGATATGGACGATGAGGAGCTCGCCCTCATGATAAGAAGATTCAGAAAACCGAATAGAAAAGGTAGAAGGTTCAACTCAAAGAAACAAAGTTTCGAGACAACAGACCAAGTCTCGTGATGATGAGGAACCAAATAAAGATGTAGTCTCGCTTGAATGTAAGAAGAAGGGACACATCGTACCCAACCGTCCTCTTCTCAAGAAGAAAAGAGGAAAAGCTGAGAAGTTTCGAAAAGCTCTCAAAGCCGAAACCTGGAGTGATACGTAATGTGAAGAAAGTGATAATGAATATGCCAACATATGTTTGATGGCACATTCAGACTCGACTCAGTATTTGGATCGACTTAGACACAGTTGAATTTGAGGTAAGTGATGTTAAAATTCCTGTCAAAGTCTCTAAATATATTGATCAACCGTGTTTCGCTTAAGACTTCTCTCAAAAGGATTTCCGAACTTAAAAGGAAAACTCAGCTCTAAAACAAAAAGAAGTCATTTTAGAAGAAAGAGTTAAAAGTCTAGACCTAAATGTTTATGCTCTTAAAGAAAAAGAAGATGATCTTTTGAAAGAAAATGTTTTCTTAAAAACTGACTTATCAAATATTTCAAAGAAGTTTTCAATAGGATCTGAAAAGCTTGAAAAAGTTCTTTCTGTTCAAAGACCTTACTTCAATAAGTCTGGTCTAGGCATGACAGCGGAAACAATTCCCTTGATTGATTTTCCTAAAGTTAAAGAAAGAATAAAGAAAAGACCGTCAAGAGAGGTTTACAAAAATCATTTCAAGAAAGTTTTTGTAAAGTCTGTTGGTCGAAATGCTCTAAGGTGTTCAAAGTGTAACAGTAAGGATCACTTTGAAAAAGAGTGTCCTATGGTTTGGAAGCCTGTTAAGAAAGTATGGCCTAATAATGCTTATCCTACTAACACCAAAGGACCCAAGAAAATTTGGGTACCAAAGAAAAAACTTGAGACTCTTTTAAATGCAGGTCTCCGTCAAGAAAAAGATAAAATGGTATCTTGACAACGGATGTTCAAGACACATGACAGAGACTCAAAGTGCTTTGTAAAGCTAGTTCAAGTAAACGGCGGAAATGTTTCATTTGGAGGAAACAGCAAAGGAAGCATTGTGGGATTTGGAACTGTGAAAATTGGAAATCTCACAATAAGTAATGTTTTTTTAGTGGAAGGACTCAACTATAATCTTCTCAGCATTAGCCAACTGTGTGATACTGGTTTCAAGATCTCCTTTCAAGAATGAATTTGCTATGGAATTAGTAAAGACTCTACTCAGTCTTTCATGGGTCAAAGACATGGGAACATCTACCTCTTAGACATGAAATTAAATGAATCACAATGTCTAATCTCAATTCAAGATGAAGCAAGCTTATGGCACAGAAAGCTTGGCCATGTCAATATGAAGCAATTGGCCAAAATCTCATCGAAGCAGCTTGTTCGAGGTCTACCCAAATTACCATATCAAAAGTCCGATCCATGCACACCCTGTATTCTGGGAAAACAAGTAAGAAATTCATTTAAACAAATAAATCATGTCTCTACTAATCATGTACTACAGTTGCTGCATATGGATCTCTTCGGACTAACCAGAACCCAGAGTATTGGAGGTAAGAAATATTGCCTAGTAATTGTGGATGATTACTCCCGTTTTACTTGGGTATATTTCCTTGCAAGTAAATCATAAACCTTTTCGTATTTTGAAAAATTTGCTAAAAAGGTTCAAAATGAAAAAGGATGTGTTATCTCAAGTATAAAAACAGATCATGGAGGTGAATTTGAAAATCAAGATTTCACAAAATTGTGTGATGAATCTGGTTTAAGCACGTATTCTCCTCTCCATACACTCCTCAAGAAATGGAGTTGTGGAAAGAAAGAATAGATCTCTTCAAGAAATGGCTAGAACTCTTTTAATTGAAAGCAAAATTTCTTCACAGTTTTGGGCTGAAGCTGTTTCAACAAAGCATGCTATATTATCAATGCAGTCTTCCTAAGACCTATTCTTGAGAAAACCCCTTATGAATTATTCAAAGGTAAGAAGCCTATTGTTTCATACTTTCATGTGTTTGGTTGGAAATGCTTTATATTGAAAAATGCAAAAGATCGAGTTGGTAAGTTTGAAGAAAGATCATATGAAGGCATCTTTCTTGGATATTCTACATCAAGCAAAGCCTACAGAGTCTATAACAAGAAAAGCCAGACGGTGGAGGAGTCAATGAATGTCAAATTTCAACACTCTACGCAAGATGAATTCAGTCAGACTCAATATGAAGAGTTTGAACCTGCTCCAGACCTTCCTAAGCTTACAACTGAAAAAGTATCTTAGACTCTGGAAGACCAGTGTCAAGATGTTCATGAAGATTCAAATAAAGAAAGAGATCATCATCCAGAAAAATCAACCAGTAACTGGAAGCACAAGTCCAGTCATCCTAAAGATCTCATTATAGGCGAAATTAATGAAGGAATTCGCACCAGATCCAAAAGACGTGAAGAGTCTAGTGCTGTTGCTCTCATCTCTGAAATTGAACCAAAAAGCATAGAATAAGCTTTATCTGATGAAAGCTGGATCGAAGCTATGCAAGAGGAGCTCAGACAGTTCAACATTAACGATGTCTGGGAATTAACGTCTAAACCAAAAGGTAAAACTGTTATTGGAGCCAAATGGGTGTTTAGAAACAAGATGAACGAAAAGGGAAAAGTCGTACGGAATAAAGCAAGACTCGTGGCCAAGGGATACACGCAAGAAGAAGGAATAGACTATGATGAGACTTACGCTCCTATAGCAAGGTTAGAAGCTATTCGTCTATTACTTGCGTTTGCTTGTTTCAAAAATTTCAGGTTATTCCAAATGGATGTCAAAAGTGCTTTCCTAAATGGATTTATCCAAGAGGAAGTTTATGTGGAACAACCGCCTGGATTTGAAGATCCAAAGAAGCCAGACTCAGTCTTCAGACTGAAAAAGGCCATGTATGGTCTAAATCAAGCACCTCGAGCTTGGTACGACAGACTAAGTAAGTTTTTGTTACAGAATGGTTTTGTCAAAAGTAAAGTAGATACTACCTTATTTATCAAAAAGGAAAACAAAAACTTTTTACTCGTTCAAATATATGTGGATGATATAATTTTTGGATCTCCTAATGAAAGTCTATGCAATAAATTTTCTAAGTCTATGCAGGATGAGTTTGAAATGAGTATGATGAGAGAATTAACATTCTTTCTTGCCCTTCAAATAAAGCAATTGAAGGAAGGAACTTTCATTTACCAAGA
Organism: Eucalyptus dawsonii; assembly: GCA_016097615.1. Classification (NCBI taxonomy): domain Eukaryota; kingdom Viridiplantae; phylum Streptophyta; class Magnoliopsida; order Myrtales; family Myrtaceae; genus Eucalyptus; species Eucalyptus dawsonii. The sequence goes on along the minus strand of CM027878.1, from coordinate 37,168,992 downwards.
AAAATATGCTAATGATCTTGTCAAAAGATTTGGATTGGAAAATTGCAAGAAGACTGATATACCAATGTCAAGTTCTTTGAAGATAGACAAAGATGAGGAAGGGAAGAAAGTTGATCAAAAGCTGTACGAGTATCATCGGTTCACTTCTTTACCTTACTGCTTCTAGACTCCGACATTTTGTTGAGTGTTTGCATCTCGTGCTAGGTTTCAATCGATCCTAAAGAATCTCATCTCGTGCTACAAAACGTATCATTAAATACGTTGCTTCATCTTCAAGCATGGGTCTTTGGTATCCTAAGAAGGGAGACTTTAATCTTCTAGGATATTCGAGACGCAGATCCGGCCGGGCTCGCAGAGTCGATAGAAAGAGTACTTCGTAGAACTTGCCGCCTGCTTGGAAGCGTGATGTGTCTTGGTTTTCAAGGAAACAAAGCACCGTAGCTCTCTCAACAACGAAGGCGTAGTATGTTGCCCTTGGAAGCTGCTGTTCGCAAATTCTATGGATAAAACAACAGCTACAAGACTTTGGGATTGAAGACTCATGCACGTAAATCAAATGTGACAACACCGCAATCAATCTCACCAAAAATCCAATTCTTCATTCAAGAGCAAAGCATATAGAAATTCGACATCACTTCATTAGAGATCATATTCAAATCTCGATTCAATTTGTTGATTCAAAAAGTCAACTAGCGGATATATTCACAAAACCTTTGAAGAAAAATCAATTTGATTTTATCCGCTCCAGACTCAACATTTTGAAGCTCGAAGAAGTTAAAGTCTAGAGACTCTCCAACCTTCAGACTCAGAAAGTTGATGACCGTCAGACTCAAATCTCTCAGACTCAAATATCTCAGACTCAGACGCTGATGACTATAGACTATAAGTTGTTATCTAAACTTGAAAAGGTATGATCTTTCATTCAGTTATTATGTAGTCGTGAAAATTGAAAAACTTGTCTCTTCAAAAGGATTAATTTAGGCAATTATCGATTTCGAAAAGAGGTATTCGTACACTTTCCTTGTACCGATTAAACTTCCCCTTTTCAAAACTGAGTTATATATATATACAGTTTTCATCTTCAATCTTCAAAACCCTAAAAGCTTTTTCCTCTCAAACTGATTTTCACTTCGAATTCATCCTCGAGAAAGTTGTCACTTTTTCTTGGAAAAGCAATCAAAGAAATCCTTTAGAGACAAGAAGAATGTCATCCTCGAGAAAGTCCTCAAGAATCGCGACAAAGGGACCACAAAGGATGAAGGAGGGACCTACCCACTTCGATCTCACAGAAGAGGAAGAATTATCGAGTCAGCATCAGAACCCAACTCACTCTCCACCTCGTCATTCAACGCCTTCTACCCCATAAGGTGCGGGTCAACATCCAGAAGAAGAGGTAATCGAGGACGCAGACCCAGTAAGAGTCCAAAAACCCTCGTTTATTTACAAACTTTACCATGCGTTGAAAAGCACTGCGACTCCGATGAAATATGTGGATGATTTTCTTAAAGAAAAGAACTATGGGAATGAGTACATTTTTCTGAAGAAAATGGAGGATTTGGGAATTGCTCCCAAAGGTAAAGCAGAGGAAGCGCTTGCAAATATTACGAGTGACCCTCGGATGTCGGGCCCAAATTTGACTGATGGGAACGACGATGACAAAATGTTCACTGATTTTCAACCGAGATTGGGTATTGCTGCGAAGGGAAAGAGGATGGAGTTATTTAAATCAAAGGAACAGGAAACTTTGTTCTTCAAACTGCTGAAGCGAGGGGTAATAAATCCTAGAAGTGTCGACTTTGATTTCCTGGATGCTGTGAATGTGAACTTGAGAGAAAAGTTCAGTCTACTTCAACTGGAACGTTTTTGCACTGACACCACGGACGGATATGCACAACTGACTGCATATTTCTATTCAAATCTTAGCTTTATCGATGCGAATAGAATATCCTTCAGTGTTCGAGATCAGGATTATGTGTTGGATGTGGACATGTTGGCGGACATTCTTGGAGTTGAACGGGCACGATATCAACCAGTCAAAGTCTCAGTTGCTCGTGCCACAATGGACCTTGTTGAAGACAAAGACATTGAGAGAAAAATCATCTATTCGAGGATGCGCGCTATCAAATATTGTGCTGCACAAAATTGTTATCAATTGCATTAGACCTAAGTCTACATCAAAGACTGATGTGTCTAACTCAGAAGCAAAATTGATGTACGCAATCAACTCAGGGAAGAAGTTCTCTCTCCCTCACACTATTCTCTTTCACATGTACAGAGCAATGTCAAAAGACAAGGGACAATTGCCTTATCCAGGTCTGGTGACCAGGATCTTCAGACACATGAATATTGAACCTCCACACACTCTCTGTGTTCGACCGTGCGATAAGATGGTGGTAGGTTTAAAGATGTTGACAAAGATGTGTTTGAAAGAACTTTCTAAGGCAATGGAGAAATTCAGAGTGAAGACTCTAGTTCCGTCTGCTTCAAAAAGAAAGGGAAAGGAAGCCATTGGTGCCCCATCCAAAAAGAAGAGAACTCTCATATTGGAGGATAAAGATGAAGATGAGGAGGAAGATCTCACAATCTCTGCTTTGATAAGGACAAAACGTTATGTTCTCCAATCAACAGAACAGCAGAAGAAACAGAGAGAAGAAGAAGAAGAAGACAAGAACAGAGAAGAAGAAGAGCAGAGAGAGAAGGAGACAGAAGCTGAAGAAAAAGGAGAACAAGAGCAAGAAAAGTTTGCAGCTGAATCTGGAGAAAAGGATACCGAAGAGCATGATCATCACTCTTCTCCTCTTGATGTCTTAGAGACAGGGGGAGTTGGCGAGCAAGAGAGGTCCTCACCTAATGCTGCCAATAGTGAAGGTCTACGACAATCTCCAGCAGCCCCAGAAGAATTTCAGGCTTCTCAATTGCCTGAAGAAGGTCACGATACGTCAGAACCAAATCTGCAAGACTTTACAGAAGCGCCATCGTCTGTAAATGCAAGTACTCAGATGGACAATTCCGCAGATTTTCGTCGTATCATGGATATTCTTCTGGAAATGCGTGGCCAAATCTATGCTCTGGACTGTGAAATTCAAGCCTTGAAGAATGCTGGACAAGCATCTTCAGTTACCCTAGAGGATAAAATGAAAGACCTCGCTCTACAACTTCAAACCAATGCAAAGGGAGAAGAGGTAGCTCAATTGAGGGAAGACTTGAAGAAGCTCGAAGGAGTAGTCCAGACCATGGGAGATATCCAGATTGTGCGCATTCCCAAGCAGACATGACATCTTTCTCACCTTTTTAATGTTGACAAAAAGGGGGAGAAGCAATTTGAACCAACCAATCAACCAACTTTCTTTCAAATTTCTTTGATTATAAGTTTTGTTTGTTTGTTTATGACTTGAGCAATCTTGGGTGTGAACTTGAACTTGAACTTGATTGAATTGGCAGTGGATTTTAGTGCTTGACTGTTTGCATTCATATCAAGTGATGTTATATGGTATTACTCATGAAAGATTAACCAATTTTCTGTGGATGCAGAGTCTGGTTGCTTTGTTAATCTTTATGAGATTGCCATATTGCTTGACAAATGTTTTTTTTTTTTTTTCAGGTTAATGTAGTTCAAATCTACAGGAAAGTTTTGTCACCATCAAAAAGGGGGAGATTGTTGGAGAAATCGTTCCAGAATATTTTGAAGCTGACAAAACGTTTCCTTCCGATCTAGTCTCGGGTATCTCAAGGATCGTCTAGTTTAAAGTCTGAAGACTCACTACACGACTCAAGATTCAAGACTCAAGGTTCGAGACTCAAGACTCAAGACTATTCTCATTGACAGTCTTTCTGATCTAGTGACGAAGGAAATCCAGAGCCGAAGTATATGGTTGAGGATTTAATCCTATCGTCTGGAGAAGATCTTTTTGGCTGGATGAATATAACGGATTCTTTTGATCTAAATCATTCAAAGATCCGATGGTCGACGAAGTATTCTTGGAATGTTCTATTCTTGGAAACCAAGATCCTGATTGTATGGGCGAACAGGATTGATGGGCTATCGTCAGGTTCCTTTTATAGCTCGAATGATCTTCTTGATTGATTCCGTCCAACGGGTAGATTGGAGGAATTCCTTTGGTAAGTGCCAACGGTATGATGGCATAAAGGAGTATAAAAAGGAAGACATTCTAGTTGTCTTAAGACATGATTTTGATAGAAAAATTCCAAAGTCTGAAGCACCTTGATTATTAGTCGATACAGTCCGAGTGAAATTGTATACACAGAGAGTGTTTATACTTGGTGATACCTTGAGCGAGTGTAGTAGATAATCTACATCGAGAAATCAAGGAAGAACAACACTATAACATCTCTTTGTTCATAGTGGAATCCAGCCAAATTGGCTGTCAGTGCAGAAGAGTGGACGTAGGCTTGAATCAAGCCGAACCACTATAAACCGCGTGTTTAATTCTCTCTTTCCTTACTCAGTCTTACGTTGATTGTTATCTTTCGCTAATCCTTGATCTGTCTAAGTATTGCGCAAGTATACAGAAATTATCAAGAAAAATCTTTGTATACCTATTCACCCCCCTCTAGGTACTCGTACTAGCAACATCAAAGTCGCCCATTGGAAATTTTACAATTGGATCCAAATTTTTCCTGTCAAATAAATAACTAAGACCATATAAATTCACAATAAATATTAAAGCACACACGCGCACACGCGCACACGCGTACACGCGCACCCACACACACGTGCGCGCACACACACGTGCGCGCACACACACGCGCGCACACACCCGCACACACACACGCACGCACACACGCGCACACACACACACGTGCACACGCGCACACACACACTCGCACACGCGCACACGCGTGCACACGCGCACACACACGCGCACACACACGCACACACGCACGCGCGCACACACGCACACGCGCACACACACGCGCACACACACGCGCGTACACACACACACACAAAGATTATCAGGATCGAGATGCTAAGTAGGATTGTAAGCGCACACACACACACACAAAGATTATCAGGGTCGAGATGCTAAGTAGGATCCTTTTGAAAGATTATCAGGATCGAGATGCTAAGTAGGATTGTAAGCGCACACACACACACAAAGATTATCAGGATCGAGATGCTAAGTAGGATCCTTTCGAAGTCTTCGAGATCCGATCAAGATCAAGATCATAAGATCCTACAAATTTGAAGTATAAATTCTTGCTTAAATCAGCGCAATTAGGTACACATTAACCTTAAAAGAGGGATAGTGAAACTTAAAGGTAGCCTAATCATGTAAGAGACTACTCTGGTTTAAATTCTTGGTTGCCAGTTTTTCAACCAACAATTAAAGCACCATGTCAAAGATGTAAAAGCATAAAATCTCCTCGCCCAAGTTTTTAAGGTGTATTAATTAGGATCACAATAATCACCATAATAATCAAGAAGAAGGCTGCCAAGGAATTACTTTCTGCCTTTTCCAAATTTCTAATCCTTTCTTTTGTCCTTCTCTCTTTTGAAATACATATCGTCTCTTTCTTTATTTCAAAGGATAAAATATTATGTACCTCAATCTAGGACACACTCTTCAATTTACCCCTCCCTCCTCTGTAACAAGCCTCACTTTCACTGGCTATTCAAGGTTTTTCAACCGTTTAAAGCTTAAGGTAAGTTCTAATCAGTACACATCCAAAGAAACTATGCTACTGGGCCAAGTCAAATCATGCACCAATTTCTCAAGGATGTTAGAGGTCCCTCTCATCTGGTTGCAGAAGGACAGAAGCTTTGTCTCTCTTGCCTCCAAAGGACGGCATAGTTTGTAAATGCTAGTATGAGCACCTAGAGGGGGTGAATAAATGCGAAAACAAATTTTTGAGAGGTATAGTGTAAAACTTTACTTTTAACCTGAGTCTATTTGACAGAAGACTCTAATAATTAAATAAAGTTACGAGCAAAGTTAATGAGTTTAGGGAAGAGAATAAGAACACAAGGTTTATAGTGGTTTGGCTTATTCCAAGCCTACATCCACTCTCCCACACTAACAGTCCACCGGCTGGATTTCACTATAAATCAAAAGAGTCATTTACAGTATCACTTCCTTGATTACATAGTGTAGAGATTATACTACACTTCCTCAAGGTCTCACAAATGTATAAACTCTCTTTCAAGTACAAGTTTACGCTCAACGATTGAATCAACAAAGAACAATGAGCTTCAGACTTTGAAATTTATCTATCGTGCACACACTCAAATAACTAGAGCGTCTACCTTATATACTCCTCCATGCCATCATAACCGTTGGCACTTTCCAAAGGAGTTCTTCCAATCTACCCGTTGGACAGAATTAATTAGGGAGATCTCAAGTTATTTAAGGAATATGACGATAGCCCACCAATCTTGCTCACCCATACAAATTAGGATCTAGGTTTCCATAAGTAGAACCTTCCAAGTATGCTTCGCCATTCAACAAATCCACATTACCCGAGTTAAATTCAAGATGAATAATAGATTCCAAGATGCTATCTCCAGGTGTGAGATCTTCTTCAACCGCTCAAATCAAATTCTTAAAGAAATACTCGATTATGGATAAGTCTTCTCCATCGATATAGGAACTGTCAATGAGGGTAGACTTTAAATCTTGAGTCTGGCGGTCTGGCAGTCTTCAGACTTTGACGAAAGAGTCTGCAAGTCTTTAGATTAGACTAATGGAAACGTTTTGTCAACTTCAAAACCAATAAGAAAGTTTTCTCCAACATAGTTTATAGAGCTAATAGTGGTTGTGCCCATCTCATCATTTATTCAAGACTGAAGAAGAAGAAGAGATGATGTCTCTGCACTTATTTGCCTTCTACTGCTCATTCATCTTCATCCCTTTTTTCTTAATTCTCCAAGCCTTATATTTTCAAAATGGAGCCCAAACATGGTTAAGAAGAAAGTGGCACATGCGCTGGGGGAGATAGGCCCAATTTCATATTTGCTCTAGCTAAAAAGGTATAATTGCCTTCTAAAGCTTGAAAGGTGGAATCATAGTCAGGATCACCATCCTAAGATACAAATCACAACTCCTGCAGATTACCATTTTTCTTAGAATCCAAATTGTTCAAGTTTTTGAGTCATAGGATCGAATGATTGTGATCCTACAATTTGGATCGCAATCCTAACAACCATGCACACACGCACGCACGCACGCACATAAAAGAGTCTTGTGATGGTGCGAAAGAAAGCGCAAGAAAGAAGGAGATTGCAGGTCAGATTGAACAATGTACTTGGTCCTAAACCCCAATAGCTAATTTCTCAAAGCAAAACAGTAAAAAAATCAACAAAGGGCCTTTCAAATACTGTAAGAAAAGTGACTGTAAGAAAAGTGGATAACAAGTTAGAACAATGTTCTTAGATTATATAAGAAACATCAACTACCTTTCACCAATTCTCAACTCTTTACCTGCTTTTGTCAACACAATTAAGTCTACTTTACATGGCTGGCCATCATATGGAATTATCTCTACCAGGAGTCCATTCAGATAGCTTCCTTGGGGAAGGTTCAACATTAGCCCTCTTTGTGACATTCTGAAATTCGACCCCGTTTCGATAAAATGAAATGTGCATATCGTCGGCGCGCCTATGGTCCTTTTTCTCTGAACTGATCACTCACGAGTTAACTAACCTATTGGGTGAAGCCGTTAAGGGATATATCCGCGGTAAAATCCCTAAAAGCTACCTAATTTGTTGGATTGGACTAAAATCACGTTCGGTCGATTTTAATCATGAAATTTAATTTGGTTTCGGGAATCGAATATTCGAGCGTGTCACAATTCATTTTTAGGACCGTCTCATCGTCTGTCAATTTATTGATGAGTTCGAAATTTCAAGAAAGAAATTATTGGAGGAAAAATTGAAGACCAAAAGAAAATAGAAAGGGAAAGGGAAAGAGAAAAAGAAAATAAGAATAAGATTATTGGTTTATTTCTTTTTTCTCTCTCTCCCTTTTCTCTCTTTTTCTCTCTCTCTCTCTTCTCTCTCCTCTCCCCTCCCCTTCGTGCGGACGCCCCCCATCCACCGACTCAGTTCTCTCTCTCCTCTCTTTCACTGGTCAAACGCCCTTATCCCTTCTCTCACTCTCCTTCTCTCTCGACATTCTCTCTCTCTCTCCTTCGCTGTTCGAACCGAACCAGAAGCGGAAGAAGAAGCCGCACGGCAGCAGCTCGCCGAAGCCGTCGCCGCCTGTCTTGCCGCCCGTGCTCGCGCCCGTGCATCCACCGCATGCCGCCGTGTGCAGCTAGCCTCGTTCCCCGCGCGACCTAGCCCTGTTCGCCTCTGTCCAGCTCGGCTTGACCGCCTCCGACCACCGCCCAACTTCGTCCGGCCACCGCCTAGCCTCCCCGGCGTCCCTGTCGCCCTCCGCTAGCCTCCCCTTACTGCCTCAGCCACCGAACCAGCTCCGGCCAGCCTAGATCGACCGCTGGTCAGTGGGTATCCAGCGACTTTAGGCCCACTTTTGGGCCGTTTCCGAGCGCCAGATCCGTGAGTCGCTTTGGGAAGAAATGACCCTCGTGTCGTCCTTGTCAGATTGGTCCGTTTTGCGCTAAAATCCGGTGAGTAACCTCACTAATCCATGATTAGTTTGGCTAATTATGCTTAAGATTTGTTTAGTTTTAATTAATTAGGTTGAGGTGGTTAGATTAGAATAGATTAGCGATTATTAGTTAATTGTGATGTAAATTAGACAAATTGATTGTGCGATTAGCAAGTAGACGTAGTCTACTATTTATTGAAAGCATCTCAGGAATTTTCTGACCCCTAATCGGGCTTCAATTTGACGATTCGGGCCTAAGTTGAATTTTTGGTATTTAAATATTGTTTTTCGGAAATTAATTATTTATTTATTTATTTTCCAAAAATTCAATTGAGATGGCTAGTGACCAGAAAATTATGTTGATGACTGTGGTGAAGTCTGTTTATTTAATCGGGCTTTATTTTGAGCTAAATCGAATTTTTAATATTAATTATTTAATTTTCGAAATTAATTAATTATTTATTTATTTTCCGAAAATTCAATTGAGATGGCTAGTGGCCGGAAAATGATGCTGATGACTGTGGTGATGTCTGTTTATTTAATTGGGCTTTATTTTGAGTTAAATTGAATTTTTAATATTTATTAATTAATTTTCGAAATTAGTTAATTATTTATTTATTTTTCGGAAATTAAGATTGAGATGGCCGATGACCGAAATCTCGTGCTAATTGTCATGGCACAGTCCGTTTATTTATTTGAGCTTTGAATTGGGCCAAATGGAATTAAATGTGGAATTTCGGATATATTCCTAAATGGTTATTGTTAATTATTTCATTGAGAAATCGTTGGGTGTTGATTGAATATTGAAAGTGGTCGAATGGGAACATAAAGCCATTGAATTTTGAAAGTGGTTGAGTGGGACCGTAAAGCCATTGAATATCGAAAGTGGTCAAGTGGAACCGTAAAGCCATTGAGTATCAAAAGTAGTTGAGTGGGACCGTAAAGCCATTGAATTTTGAAAGTGGTCGAGTGGGACCGTAAAGCCATTGAGTATCGAAAGTGGTCAAGTGAGACCGTAAAGCCATTGAGTATCGAAAGTGGTTGAGTGGGACCGTAAAGCCATTGAATTTTGAAAGTGGTCGAGTGGGACCGTAAAGCCATTGAATATCGAAAGTGGTCGAGTGGGACCGTAAAGCCATTGAGTATCGAAAGTGGTCGAGTGGGACCGTAAAGCCATTGAGTATCGAAAGTGGTCGAGTGGAACCGTAAAGCCATTAAATATTGAATGTTGTCGAGTGGTGGATTGTGTCTTCCACCTTTGCTTAAGATGTGATATGAGGATCGTAAATCGTAATCGGGGATTGAGATGGAATAATTGAATCAACCTAGAAATGGTCCGACTGACATGTAATTGACTAAATCGATTGAACTGTGATTTGACTGAGAATGCATGGAGATATATGAAGTATTTGTATATAACCTTGAATTGCAGGTTGAGACTGATGCCAAGGTACGTCTTCTGCCCTGTGCGTGTATAGGCAACCTATAGTATAATGGTTTACTAATCGAGCCTTAGTGGGGTAGAACTTGCAGAGAAGTAGTCTCATCCCGGTTTGGGGAAATCATTTTAGGACTCTTCTGAGAAGCTGAGGAGAAGGAGTTTGAGAAGGAGAACTTAGAGGTGAAACTTGAGGAGAATGATTTTTGGAAGGAGAAGATAATCCTGAGAGGGATCTCAAGTACGATCCAGATGAGGATTAAGATCCCATCCTTTTTTGTCAATCCCGTTTTGATGTGAATAGAGTTTAGAGTAAAAAGTTGTAAAGTGCTCTAGTTTGTGTTTTGTATAAAAGTTTGGTTATAAGTTTCAATATGAAAAATATGGCCCTGTTTTTCTATCACATTGTTTTATTGTCTGGGGATTTATAACTGCTTCCGCATGTGCTTAAAAATTTAAAGGGTCGGCGATACATAGTCCTGGGATATCGCATTTTAAAATCGACCAAGTAGAAAGATGTGTGCATGCTTGAGGATCGGGGCGTGACACTCTCCGATGATATATCCAAAATTTGCATGGGCACCATGCAAAAGCTGAGGAGACAAACTGCCTGGCCATGTAGAGAAAGGCAAAGGAGAAGAAAAGGAGGAGGAGGAAGAAAAAAGAGGCCAAAGCTGAGAAAAATGTCTCTTGGAAGAGCAATATACTCAACAAAATCCCAAAATGTTTCACATGGCCAAAATGGATGGAAATATTATAAAGTAATTTTCCTCAACCTGTGTTAAGCAAAGTGACATTGAGAAGAATGTGTTATGAGCACTCAAACAGGAATGGTGTCAAAGTAAATAGGCAAACGATGATATAAATCCTTTGTCAGAGTTGTTGGTGGCCGAAGGTGATGTTGAAATGGATATCTATATCTACATTGAAAGTCATTCATAATATTTATGTATAATTTAGCCACTTATGAAACATTATTTGAAATTTTGTTGACATTTTGCTCAGCTCTGCCTCTTTTTCCTTCCTCCTCTTCCACATTTTCTTCTCCTTTCTCTTCTCTTTCTCTTTTGCCACACCATCCTGTGAAGTAGAAATATCGAATCATAAAATTAAAATTAATCGCCCAAAACAAAATGCTTAACTGTGTTAATACAGCAAGTTGAGAAAGCAAAGGTCAACTCATGTGATAAATACTGTTGGCAAAACAAGTTGCACACACATTTTACCTGTATTAACATTTCAAGGCAAGAAATAACACTCAAAATCTAAACTTGACTTCCGCTCACCAAGTTCACCTCCTAATCAATCTCAGGTTCGCTCTCAATTTTAACAACAAATGGCTAGGATGATCAGTTCCAAGTCTGGACCTGGGACCTACCCTGTCGGGACCCATTCCCAATTTTTGAAACCAAGAACCAACCTTGTGGACCCCAGAACCAACTCTGAAACTAAACCTGCCAGTTTCAGGTTCCACTGGGAACCAGCCACTTCTTCTTTTCTTTTCAGTGTCATTCCTTTTTCTTTTTCTTTTCTTGGTTTCTTTGTAGCTTGGTTATGCTACAATATGCAGCAAACCCATGAAGTTAGTTACCTCCCTGTCCTACAACAATTCAAAATCCATGGACACTTAACTTCCCTGATCATCAAACAAACATACACACTTGCAGGCAAAAATCCAAAGAAAGCTTCGTAAAAGATCACAACTACCAATAACCTAAAACAGCACTTCACCAAAATGACTTTCGCCACTTTTGATAAAAGAAATTCACTTAACCTCCCTTCACCAAACAACATTAGCATATAGAAAGGTAGAAAAAACACCAGCTGATCATTCTTTAGCTGAGTCCACAGGTAAAATTGTGTAAAAATCACTACAAGTCTTGAGCTCAGGTGGATTGCAAATCCAAGACTCACAAGCCAATTACCCATCGACCATCACTCCTTCCTCGCGAATCCACGACTCAAAAATGGAGACAAGAAAGCCATTAACAAATAGCAACCATGTAAAACACACCGAGACGCACCGTGACAAAACCAAACCAGATGAAACAAAGGGGAAATTAGGGCAAATAAGCGGCAAGAGGGAAGAGGCAAATTGGTACCAGAAAAACCGTTGAGGCCGAAGAGGGAGCGTGACCGAGCGACGAGCCTCAAGGTCGTGAGTTAAAGGAAGAGAGCGGCCATGAGAGGTTATGAATGGGGCACCCTAAGACTAGATTGGTCAACCTTAGATAAAAGTAAGGGCACGTTTGGTAACCATTCTATTCCTGGAGGTAGATTCTAATCAGAAATGATTCTTTTTTATTCCGTTCCCGGGAACTGATTCTAAGTATTTTGAGCCATTTGATAACTGTCCAAAATTTTTGATTCTGGAATAGAATTGCGTTTGGTACCGTGCTCATTAATTATGTTCCAAATCAATTTCTTTTAATTTTCAAATAATTTTTTTTTACTTTGTTCCCTTTTTTTCTTTTTTTCTTTTTCCTTTTTCTCCTATTCTTCTTCTTCTTCTTGTGGGCCCTCGGTGAGGCCAGCCCTCGTCGGCCGAGCCTCACTAACAGCTGGGCAAGGCTTGCCTAGCCCCATCGAGGCTCGGCCTCGTTGGTGGCCAAGCCAGCCTCGCCGAGGCTAGATGAGGCCTGCCTGGCCACTGGCGGGGCTAGGTGAGCCTCGCCGGGGCTGGGCGAGCCTACCTGGCCATCGGCGGGGCTGGGCGTTGCAAGGCTTGCCCATCCCCAGCGGATGGCGACCGGTGGTAGTGGTCGGCGGTGGCGGACGACGGTTGGTGGCGGTGGACGACGAAGGCGAACGGCGGATGGTGGCGGGCGGTCGCAAGATGGCCAAATGGAAGAAGAAGAGTTATTGGTTTTGATTCTCAAATTTGTTCCCGGAACAAGAATCAACCTTTTTTTTTTATTCTTGATTCCACTCTCAATCTGTTCCCGGGAACAAAATTTTTACCAAACATAATTTTAGGCCCAAACTGATTCTGGAAACAAAGAATCAGAATTTGGCCATGTTTGGATGGTTACCAAACATGGCCTAAAAGTACTTCTTTTTTTATTTTTTTGCTAAAATTTATTATGTTATAAATGATATGAAAAATTGGCATGTGAATTTGCATGTCAACATTTAACTATTTTAAAAGTTCCGAATTTTTAAAAAAAGAGAAAAAAAAAGGTGAAGAATCGTGAATTGCTAGATTTAGATTCAATAAAAAGTGAAGATCAATTCAAATAATTACCATACTAGTCGCTTGCAATCAATAGACCATCCATATAATGGAAATTGAACATGGATGATTGACAAACCCTGATAAATTATCTTTTCTTGAGATAAATGCCAGTAAAAAAGTAAGACTTTTTAAGTAAATATAACAGGAAAAGTCTGCTCTTCTTGTGATGTTAGATTTGGGCCTTGTTAGGAGCACTCCGAAAGAAAATCTTATGCACCGAGTCAATGTGACGGAGGGCGACCTTAAAATCATCGAAGGAGGTGCACTAGTCATAGTGCGCGAAAGCTGACCGGGAACCATTAAACCTAAATCTTCAACTTAAGGTGATGATTAACTATATAACATTTATTCTAAAATGTTGGGCAATCTTGATTTTTAACTTAATATAACGACATTTTTAATTAATATAATCTTTAGTTTGAGTGGACCACGTAGGTTTTTTAAACACAAGGTTAGTAATACAATGTGGATAGGATTTCTTTATTAATCAAAACAATAGTAGTCTTTGTCATTTTCTCCTACGCTAGGCATTTTTCACAGGGAAAATTTGCCATGTCCGAGGTAAGGCACCATGGGGCACGAATTCCTCGTGCCACGAATCCATACTTATCCACTGGTGCAAATCGGTGTAATTAGTCATGCCAATTCACTAAGGAGAGAAGAAAGGAATATATTTTTTACATTCACATAATTTCGTATACATCAAACTAACCTCAAGAAAGGTAAAGTTGTCTGAAATAAAGCTAAACTTGTTCTAAAAGGATATTCTCAAGAAGAAGTGATAAATTATTATGAGACATGTGTACGCGTTGGGTGATTAGAGGCAATATGTCCATTATTTGCTATACCTGTTATTACGATTCCAACTTATATCAAATGAATGTGATCGTATCTGTCTAGATTGTTTTATTAAAGATAAAGTTCTATGTAGAGCAATCACCAGGCTTTGAAGATCTTAGATGAGAAGTTGTGCTTACAAGCTCTAAAAAGCTTTACACGGTCTCAAGCAAACTCCTTGCTTGGTATGAGAGATCATGTAGCTTTGTATTTGACAACAGTTTTGAAACAAGTAAAATAAACAGAACTTTGTTGACAAAGAAGAAAGACGAATATATTTTGTTAATGCGAACATATGTAAATGCATGATCTTTGGTTCCACTAATGAAAAATGTGCAAGAATTTTCCCACGTTTACGTAAAGTGAAATCAAAATGAACATGATGAGTGAACTTCTTTTTGCTCAGATTCATGTAAAACAAATAAACATAGAATGTTTATACATAAAGAAAATATGTAAAAAAAAAAAGGGTCGAGAAGTTTGGAAATAAAAATTCGATTTTTTTTTTTTTTAAGTTACTCTATGTTTGTCCTATTGGATTAGATATAGGAAAAATACAGTATGATATATTCTAGTGAAAGGTAGTATTTTCTGGCGATACCCCAATAATTTCCATCTAGTAGACATCATCAATGCAATATAATATATATACATCTCTTATGCATGAGTTTTATTTGCATATCAGGTATAGGCTTAATAGGAGTAACTAACTCGAAATAATGAACTCACCATTAATGGCAAGTGACAAATATACTCTCCTTTATACGGGATAAGTGCACCTACTTGTTATATAAGTGCAATTGAGTTCTTAAATTTTTTTTAAAAAATATAATTAAATTCTAAAACTTGTTAAATTAATACAATCTAGGTCATCTGTTAGCTTTATCCAAATTGGTAATCAGAAAAAGCTGTTTGCCTGTTTTCTTTTTAAAGAAAGACACTAATGTAGTTGTAACTTTAGGAATTTTAAAAAACAATTAAAAAATTTAGAAGGAAAAACTTCATTTCAAGATTTTCATGGAATTATTTGCTCCTGATTCTCAAGCTCTCTACTTATTCCACCGGCCACTAAAGTAAATTGGTTCCGGTCTTCAAATCAAACACGACAGTCCTTGGAAAGTATGAATGTAGTTCATAACTCTCGATTTTTTAAAAGGATTTGAGCTCACTAAACCATCATATGACAATAAAAAATTCAAAGCAAATTAAAAATGCAAGTGAAAACATCATATAGATATGAAGTGAAGTCCTTTTTTTTTCTTACACATGATTTGCCTCCTCCTGTTCTAGTTTTAGAATTGTGAAATTTTGTAAGACCACTTTCAATTATTCTAAACAATACTATTAAAATAATTGATAGCGACAATTGACAGTGGTTCCATAAAATTTCACAAAAATATTTTTGAGACATAGAATACACCATAGTTATGCCTAATTTTGTTCCCCACATCAATCTCAGAATTGTTCAAAAAACCAACTATTTTTCTCAGTTGGTTGAGCACCACCCACCTCTTCAATCTTCTTTGACGACATGGGTTGGGGCCCTCGCCTCAAATCTGGGTGAGGATGGTCTTCTTGTTGTAGACCCTGTAGGTCTAGGCTAGGATCGCTACCATCGTCCAAGGTCGCAAATGACCTTGCAGGCAACTGGCGAGGGCTGCCACCTCGCCTTAACAGGTATGTTTAGCTCCTAATCATGATATGTTGTGACAAATGGGAAGAACAAGGCTCCAAAAGATGGAAAATGCCACCAGCATAATGACCATACTAATTGGGGAAAGTGGTTTGTACGGACAAAGGTGAAATTAAAGAGAATTCACCTACAACATACAAATATAGAAAGCTTGGTGATAGTGAATATAGAAAGCTTGGTCTGTATAATCAATACATCGATAGAAGAGCTCTTCCATCAAGGTCAAACCGTCCAATGGAGATTTTATCAAGAATTCTAGAACTCCAACGTTAAAATGGAAGAGCTATTTGATTTGGTGGGTCAAAATAGTTTTGATTGATCACTCAATGAGTCGATTAATTCCACATCATCGACTCTATTTTGTGAATATTCCTTTAGTTCCGGAAGATTAATTCGCAAAAATTCTATATGTAAAAAAAAAAATCATATATTTATGGAGTAAATAGGAAGACGGATTATTAAGGGCGACGCATGACAAAATTTCTGACATAGAAATTAATTTCTATTTCATGGACAAGTTTCTGAGCAAAAAAAAAAGCGTTTGATAACGATTCAAAATTTCTATTTCTAAAATAATTTTTTTTTGGTAAATGTAAGAATTTATAATTAGCTTTAACCAAAATATACAAAAGATCGGCACCAGAAACTTTCACTCAAAGTGACAACAAGTCAGAATGAGTGAAGGGGAGCCGATGTAAAAGAAAGAACGCCCAAACAAGAAACAGGCAACTAAGCAACAAACAAGAGAATGAGGCTAGCAAAAGCCCACAAGAGCCAAAACGGAGGAAGAAGCAAGGATCGACAGTCTTCAGTCTTCAAAACGGTCAAAGCAGCAACGACAACGGAACCAACCAGCAAGCCAAGCAGTATGACGACAGCAACATCAATAGACCGCAAGAAGGAGATCATTAGGCAAGGGGACCAGGAACACAACCAAATATGGAAGAGTCGAAGCCCCAACCTCACTGGAGTCTCCTGTTTCTAGGGTTGTCTATCACATTGCTGAAAGTGAGAGTCTTGTCCTTGACCACTTTGATGAGATGGTTCTTTAAAGCCGCCAATTCCAAGGTCTCCCCCCAAAAAATAATAATGTTTCGCTTCTTCCAAATCAAGTGGCACAAGACTCTAAAAGAGAAACGGGCAATGCAATGGAGGAAATCCTTACCAGGAAGGAACTTCGAGGCCTACAGGAGATTCTCCGACCAGGACCTGTTTCTCCACGGAAGATTACATCTTGCAGCCTAAAAATAAGTGAGACTTGCCGAGACATGACAGTCAAAGAACAACTGATCAATAGAATCCGGTCTGGTATTACAAAAAGCACACAACCCATTGTCAATTCTACTGTAAGAGAAAAGGAGAACCTGGATGGGTAAGCGGTTTCTGATAATCAGCCAAAGGTTGGATTGAAATCTAGGAGCAATTGAATCGTTCCATATAAGCGAGGCCCAGTGAACACAATCCTTCTTCCTCCTAGTGACTTCCCACGCTGAGGTTACCGTGAAAGCACGAGAAGAGCTCCCAAGCCAGGTAAACCGATCAGGGATTCAAGAGAGGACTGGAAGAGAATAATTCCCAGCTTCCAAAATAGTCTTGAGAGCATCACTATAAGGTGAAAAGAGATCTGCCAACGTCGCTTGTCTGGAGAAGCCCGAGCTATCAATGAAAGAGGTTGAGAAAATTAAATTTAACGAGCCTCTAGGGTGCCAATGGTCATACCATAGTGGCACGGAGAGGCCATTACCAACTTCCTAGAGGAAGGATAACCGAAACTCCCGCCTTAGCTGCAAGATCTTCTTCCACGCCCAGGAACAAACAGACGGAATGTGGGAAGCCCAAAAAATTTTCTTCTTTAAGAAAGTCGTGTGAATCCACATACACCACAACAACTTCTTATTCGTAAAAAGAATCCAAATGTACTTGAGCATTTCAGCTTTATTGCAGTCACATAGCCTGCGAATGCCCAATCCTCCTTCTTCTTTCGAAAGACAGACTTCCTCCCAAGCGACTTTTGCCCCACCAGAACCAAGTGTAGGACCTTTCCAAAGAAATTGCTGCAAAATTTGTTCTATGTGATCAAGCACCGAACACGAAAGAACAAACGCACTAGCCCAATAACTTTGAATGGAGTGAAGGACTGACCTGATCAGTTGAAGTCTACCTGTGAATGAAAGGAACCGTTGGGCCTAAGATAGGACCCTAGCCATGATGCGATCAACGAGCGAGATACAGTCTGTCTTGCCAAGCCTTGAAATGATAATCGGAACCCCCAAATACCTCACTGGCAATTTACCTTCCTAAAAACCAAGGTTCAAAAGGATATAATTCCGAAGAGAAGATGATCTGCCTGCAAAGAAGACTTCGCTTTTACTTGTATTCAGCAATAAGCCACTCCATGAAGAGAAAATGTTGAGGCCTCTTTTTAATAAGGAAACTGATGCCTAATCCGCCTTACAAAATAAGAAGACATTATCTACAAAAAAAAGGTGGGATAGCTTCAAAGCTTTGCACCTCCAAAAATACTTAAAATTTGGATATGAGGCGCGAGAACTGAGAATCCCAGAGAAAATCTCCATCACCAAAGTAAAATGATAAGGAGACATAGGATCCCCCTGTCAAAGGCCCCGACCATCAGAGAAGAAACCATGAAGCTCCCCGTTAATGGAGATGGAGTACTTTGGAGTACGAACACAAACCATAACCGGGTCATCTAGGTGGAAAATCCAAAAGCTATAAGGGTTGATTCAAGGAAATCCCAATTAACCGTATCATACACCTTAATTGCACACTTGGGCAGATGAGGATCTCGGTGAAAAGCCGCAAAAAGTTCTCGGGCTAGAAGAATGTTGTCATTTATCACCCTACCTTTAACAAAGGCATTTTGGGAAGAGCTTATGAGGTCCCAAAGAACAACTGCTAGACGGTTGGCAAGAATCTTGGTGATGACTTTATATAAGGTATTACAACATGCAATGGGCCTAAAGTCGGAAACAACACAAGCATTGGGAACCTTGGGCACCAAAGCTAGGATAGTATTGTTCACCTTAGGCAAGAGTTTACCTGAAGAGAAGAAGTCCTTAACCGCAAATCAACAAACAACCGACAGAGAATGACTCCTCTTGACTTCTCAAATCAACAAAGAACCGACGTTGATCCTTCTCCAGCTCAGCAAGAGAAACACTGGATGGATCTTGATGGAGGACAGGCTAGGTAAGCCTAAGGGCATTCCTCGTTTCAGCTTATTGAGCAGCCTATTGAGCAACTTAAGTCAGCCTTTGAGAGCCTTTAACTTGCAAACAAGCCTATACATAAGAACCCCAACTCCAGGATTGTCCCAAACTTGCTTAACAATAGAGTTGAAATCCGGGTGCTTCATCCAAAAGTGAAAGAACTTAAAGGGCTTCCTTGTATGAACCGAGTGCAGCACTCTAACCATCATGGGTGTGTGGTCAGAAATGTTAGAGAAATCTTCTTGAAGTGTTTTGAAGCTGACAAAACGTTTCCATCAGTCTAGTCTGAAGGTTTGCAAGACTCTGTTGCTTAAAGATTGAAGACCTCCGAACAGCCAGACTCAAGACTCAAAGTCTATCCTCATTAGCAGTTTCTAATCCGTTGAAGAAAGGCTATCCAAAACTGGATGTTTTACTAAAGGATATGACCTTATCGATTGAAGAAGATCTCTTGGTTCGATATGACGTAATGGAATCCTTTGATTGATCGAGATTGATTCGAAGATTAAGGATTCGATGATTGGCGAAATGGTCGTGGAAGGTTCTACTTATGGAAACCGAGATCTTGATTGTATAGGCGAACAGGATTGATGGGCTATCGACACGTTCCTTTAATAGCTCGAATAATCTTCCTAATTGATTCTGTCCAACGGGAATATTGGAAGAATTCCTTTGGTGAATGCCAACAGGTATGATGGCATAAAAGAGTATATAAGGAAGACGTTCTAGTTGTTCGAGAAGTGCAAGATAGAAGAATTCCAAAGTCTGAAGCTCCTTGTTTTTAGTCAATACATTTGAGCGAAAACTTGTACGCAAAATAGTGTTTATATTTGTGAGAAACCTTGAGGAAGTGTGGTAGAATATCTACACTGTGGAATCAAGGAAGAACTGTGCTGTAACATCTCTTTTGTTCATAGTGGAATCCAGCCGATAGGCTGTCAGTGCGGAAGAGTGGACGTAGGCTTAGGATAAGCCGAACCACTATAAACCTTGTGTTTAATATTCTCTTCCTTACTCTTTACTTTACTTTGATCGTAATTCATTTTGTTAATCAAAGGAGTACTACCTTTCTACCGCCTGCCTAGTATCGCTGTAGTATTTCGAGAATTTGTTTTTACACCTATTCACCCCCTCTAGGTGATTATACTAGCTACATCAATTGATATCAGAGCCTGTGTACTCACTTTGTTTGAAGTGTTTTACTTCAGAGTTAAAGATCTATGGCTAGTATGTTGGCTCTAGGGCTGGTAGAAGAGCAAAGCAATACCAGACCACCTTACTTTGATGGAAAGGATTACAACATATGGAAAAACAAGATGAAGGCGTTCCTAAGATGAAAGGATCCTCTGGAATTGGACGTTGTAGATAAAAAGAATCATTCCTAAAGCTACACCCGTCTCAGAAAGAGGAAAATATACTATGGAGTCTAGTCAAATGACTCAGGAAGAGATAATCAAGAGACAAGTGATATAGCTAGTATGAGTACCTAAAGGGGGGTGAATAGGTATATAAAAGATTTTTATTGATAATTGCACAATACTAGACAGTTGATAGATTTGCGACAAATAACAATCAAAGTAAGACTGAGTGAAGAAAAGAGAGAATTGAACACGCGGTTTATAGTGGTTCGGCTTAATTCAAGCCTACGTCCACTCTTCTGCACTGACAGCCTATTGGCTGGATTCCACTATGAACAAAGAGATGTTACAGCGTTGATCTTCCTTGATTTCTCGGTGTAGATGATCTACCACACTCGCTCAAGGTATCACCAAGTATAGACACTCTTTATGTATACAATTTCGCTCAAAATGTATCGACTAATAATCAAGGTGCTTCAGACTCTGGAATTTCTCTATCGATCACGCACTAAAGCAACTAGAACGTCTTCCTTTTATACTCCTTTATGCCATCATACCCGCTGGCACTTACCAAAGGAATTCCTCCAATCTACCCATTGGACGGAATCAATTAAGAAGATCATTCGAGCTATTAAAGGAACCTGATGATAGTCCATCAATCCTGTTTGCCCATACAATCAAGATCTTGGTTTCCAATAATAGAACCTTCCAAGAATATTTCGTCGACCATCGGATCTTCAAACAATCTAGATTACGAATAAAAGAATCCGTTATATTTATCCAGCCAAGAGATCTTCTCCAGAGGATAGGACTAAATCCTCAACCAAATACTTCGGCTCTGGATTGCCTTCGACACTGGATTAGAAAACTGTCAATGAGAATAGTCTTGAGTCCTGAGTCTTAAGTGCTGAGTCTGGTGATCAGAAAGTCTTCAGACTCTAAATAGAAGGTCTGCAAATATCCAGACTAGACTGATAGAAACGTTTTATCAGTTTCAAAATATTCTGGAAAGATTTCTCCAACAAGCTCCCCCTTTTTTATGGTCACAAAACTTTCCTGTAGATTTGAACAACTTTGACCTGCAAAAACATTTCTATAGTAATATGGCTATCTCATAAAGATTAATAAATCAACCAGACTCTGCATCCACAGAAAATTGGTTAGTCTTTCATGAGTAATACCATACAACACTTGATAAATGCAAACAGTCAAGCATCAAAATCTACACCTAAGTCAGTCAAATTCAAGTTCACACCCAAGTTCACTCAAGTCATACTCAAAAACAAACATATTCAACCACAAAAAAAGTCAAAGTTTAAAGTTCAAATTGCAATTCTCCCCCTTTTTGTCATCATTAAAAAGGTGAGAAAAGAGTCAGGTTTGCTTGGGAATGCGCACGATCTGGAAATCTCCCATCGACTGGATTATGCCTTCTAGCCTCTTCAAGTCTTCCCTTAGATGAGCTACCTCTTCTCCTTTGGCATTGGCTTGAATTTGTTGAGCGAGGTCTTTCATTTTATCCTCCAGGGTAACCGAAGATGCTTGTCCAGCATTCTTCATGACTTGAATTTCACAGTCTAGAGCATAGATTTGACCCCGCATTTCCAGAAGAACATCAAGGATACGACAAAAATCTGCTGAATTGTCCGTCTGTATACTCGCATGTGCTCTCTCAAATGGAGTGAATGCAGACGATGGAGCTTCTGTATAATCTTGCAGATTTGGTGTTGACGTATCATGTCCTTCTTCAGGCATTTGAGAAGCCTGAAAATCTTCTGGATCTGCTGGTGAGCGTTTTAGACTTTCACTGTTGGCAGCATGTGGTGTAGACTTTCCTTGCTCGCCATATCTCCTTGTCTCTAGGACCTCAAATGGGGAAGTGTGATGATCATGCTCTTCTGCATCTTGATTCCCTTTCTCTCCAGCTTCAGCTGCAGACTTTTCTTTCTCTTCTTCTCCTTCTTCTTCAGCTTCTTTCTCCTTCTCTCGTTGCTCTTCTTCTTCTTTATTCTTGGCTTGCTCCTCTTCTTCTCTCTGTTCTTCTGCTTCTTTCCCTTTCTTCTGATGTTTCGTCGATTCAGGTATAGAATGTATGGTCCTTATCAAGGCAGAGATAGTGAGATCTTCCTCTTCATCTTCATCCTCCAAGATGAGAGTTCTTTTCTTTTTGGATGGGGCACCAATGGGCTCCTTCCCTTTTCTCTTTGAAGTAAAAGGTACTGGAGTCTTCACTCTGAACTTCTCCATTGCCTTGGAAAGCTCTTTCAGACGCATCTTTGTCAGCATTTTCAAACCTACCACCATGGTCGAACACAAAGAGTATGTGGAGGTTCAATATTCAAGTGTCTGAAGATCTTGGTCACAAGACCTGGGTAAGGCAATTGGCCTCTGTCCTTTGCTATTGCTCTGTACATGTGAAAGAGAATGGTGTGAGGGAGAGAGAACTTCGTCCCTGAGTTAATCGCGTACATCAATTTCGCCTCGGAATTAGACACGTCAGTCTTGGATGTAGACTTGGGCCTGATACAGTTGATCATAATTTGTGAAGCAAGATGTTGATGGCACGCATCCTTGAATAGATAATTCTTCCCTCTGTATCACTATCTTTGACAAGCTCCAATGATGCACGAGCAATTGAAACTTTGATCGGTTGATAGCGTCCTCGTTCAACTCCAATTATGTCAGCCAACATGTCCACATCTACCACATAGTCTTGGTCTCGAACACTGAATGATATTCTATTCGCATCTAAAAAGCTAAGATTCGAATAGAAGTATGCTGTCAATTGCGCATAACCGTCTGTGGTATCGGTGCAAAATTGCTCAAGTTGAAGCAGATTGAACTTCTCCCTTAAGTTCACATTAATGGCATCCAAGAAATCGAAATCAACACTCCTAGGGTTTATCACCCCTCGTTTCAACAATCTGAAGAACAAATTCTCCTGTTCCTTCGATTTAAACAACTCCATTCTTTTTCCCTTCACCTTCGTAGCAACACCCATTCTAGGTTGAAAATCACTAAACATTTTATCATCATCGTTCCCGTCAGTCGGATTCGGTCCCGATATACGAGGGTCACTTGGAATGTTCGCAAGTGCTTCCTCATCCTTTCCTTTGGAAGCAATTCCCAAATTCGCCATTCGTCGCAAAAAGATATACTCATTCCCATAATTCTTATCTTTAAGAAAATCATCCACATAGTTCAACGGAGTCCCAATGCTCTTCATCGCACAATAAAGTTTGTAAATAAAAGAGGGTTTTTGGACTCTTACAGGGTCTGCATCCTCGATTATTTCTTCCTATGGTTGATGACCTACACCTTGTGGGGTAGATGGTGTTGAGTGACGTGGTGGAGAGTGAATCGGGCTCTGTTGCTGACTCGATAAATCTTCTTCTTCGGTGAGATCGAAATGGATAGGCCCCTCCCTCATTCTCTGTGGTCCCCTATTCGCGATTCTTGAAGACTTCCTCGAAGAAGACATCCTTCCTTGTCGTTGAAAGATTCCTTTACTCGCTTTCCCAAGAAAAGATGACAACTTTCTCGAAAATGAACACGAAGTAGAGACAGGATTGGGAGGAGAATGTCTTTTAGGGTTTTGAAGATTAGGCGAAAAAGAAAACTGTATATATATAACTTAGTTTAAAAAAGGAAAGATCAATCGGCACAAGGAAAGTGAATAGACACCTCCTTTTTAAAATTATTAACTGCCAAATAGAAGTTAATCCTTTTGAAAAGACAAGATTCTGTTTTTCACAGAAACTATAAATTAACTGAACTAAAGATTGTATCTTTTCGAGTTTGAATATAATAACAACTTACAGTCTATAGCCATGAATGTCTGAGTCTGAGGGTTAGAGAGTCTCTACACTTTAACTTCTTCAAGCTTCAAAATGTTGAGTCTGGAACGGATAAAATCGAATTGATTTTTCTCTAAAGGCTTTGTGAATATATCCGCTAGTTGACTTTTTGAATCAACAAATTGAATCGAGATTTCTCCATTTTGAACATGATCTCTAATGAAGTGATGTCGAATCTCTATATGCTTTGCTCTTGAATGAAGGATTTGATTTTTAGTAAGATTGATTGCGCTAGTGTTGTCACATCTGATCTCTGTGCATGAGTCTTCAATCCCAAAGTCTTGTAGCTGTTGTTTTATCCATAGAATTTGCGAATAGCAGCTTCCAAGAGCTACATACTCTACTTCTATTGTTGAGAGAGCCACAGTGCTTTGTTTCCTTGAAAACCAAGACACTGTCCTGCTTCCAAGCAACTGACAAGTTCCTGAAGTACTCTTTCTATTGACTCTGCAACTAGCCAGATCTGCGTCTGAATATCCCAAAAGATTAAAGTCTCCCTTCTTAGGATACCAAAGACCGATGCTTGAAGATGAAGCAACATATTTAATAATACGTTTCACAGCACTGAGATGGGATTCTCTAGAATCTGATTGAAACCTTCTTCCCTTCTTCATCTTTGTCTATCTTCAAAGAACATGACATTGGTATGTCGGTCTTTTTGCACTTTTCCAGTACAAACCTTTTGACAAGATCATTTGCATACTTTTCTTGATGAATGAAAGTTCATTCCTCCAGTTGTTTCACTTAAAGCCCGAGAAAGAATGTTAACTCTCCCATCATACTCATTTCAGACTCATCCTGCATAGACTTTGAAAATTTCTTACATAGACTTTCATTAAGGGATCCAAAAATAATATCATCCACATATATTTGAACAAGTAAAAAGCTTTTGTTTTCATTTTTGATAAATAGAGTAGTATCTACTTTACCTTTGACAAAACCATTCTATATTAAGAACTTACTTAGTCTGTCATACCAAGCTCGAGGTACTTGCTTTAAACCATACAAGGCCCTTTTCAGTCTGAAGACTGAGTCTGGCCTCTTTGGGTCTTCAAATGGTGGTTGTTCAACGTAAACTTCATCATGGATAAATCCATTTAGGAAGGCACTTTTGACGTCCTTTGGAATAACCTGAAATTTTTATAACAAGCAAACGCAAGTAATAGTCAAATAGCTTCTAACCTTGCTACAGGTGCGTAAGTCTCATCATAGTCTATTCCTTCTTCTTACGTGTATCCTTTAGCCACGAGTCTTGCTTTGTTTCGTACGACTTTTCCTTTCTCATTCATCTTGTTTCTGAACACCCATTTAGCTCCAATAACAGTTTTACCTTTTGGTTTGGTTGTCAATTCCCAGACATCATTAATGTTGAACTGTCTCAGCTCTTCTTACATAGCTTCAATCCAGCTTTCATCAGATAAAGCTTCTTCTACGCTCTTTGGCTCAATTTCAGAAATAAGAGCTACATCACTAGACTCTTCACGCCTTTTAGATCTGGTGCGAATTCCTTCATTAATTTCGTCGATAATGAGATCTTTGGGATGACTGGACTTATGCTTCCAATTACTGGTTGATTTGTCTTGTTGATGATCTCTTTCTTTATTTGAATCTTCATGAATAGCTTGGTGCTGATCTTCCAGAGTCTAAGATGCTTATTGAGTTATAAGCTTTGGAGGGTCTAGAGTAGGTTCAGACTCTTCATGATGAGTCAGACTGGATTCATCTTACGTAGAGTCTTGAAATTTGACATTCATTGACTCCTCCACAGACTGGCTCTTCTTGTTATAGACTCTGTAGGCTTTGCTTGATGTAGAATAACCAATGAAGATGCGTTCATATGATCTTTCTTCAAACTTACCAACTTAATCTTTTGCATTTTTCAAAATAAAGCATTTGCAGCCGAACACATGAAAGTATGAAACAATAGGCTTGTTACCTTTGAATAACTCATAAGGGATTTTTTCTAGAATAGGTCTTAAGAAGAATCTATTAATGATATAGCACGCTGTTGAAACAGCTTCAGCCCAAAATCGTGAAGAAGTCTTACTTTCAATTAAAAGAGTTCTAGCCATTTCTTGAAGAGATCTATTCTTTCTTTCCACAACTCCATTTTGCTCTGGAGTATATGGAGAAGAGAACATATGATTAAAGCTAGATTCATCACAAAATTTTGTAAAATCTTGATTTTCAAATTCACCTCCATGATCTATTCTTATACTTGAGATAACACATCCTTTTTTTCATTTTGAACCTTTTTAGCAAATTTTTCAAAATACGAGAAGGTTTCAGACTTACTTGCAAGGAAATATACCCAAGTAAAGCGGGAGTAATCATCCACAATTACTAGGCAATATTTCTTACCTCCAATGCTCTGGGTTCTGGTTGGTCCAAAGAGATCCATATGCAGCAACTGTAGTACATGATTAATAGAGACATGATTTATTGGCTTAAATGATTTTCTTACCTGCTTTCCCAAAATACATGGTGTGCACGGATCGGACTTTTGGTATGATAATTTGGGTAGACCTCGAACAAGCTGCTTTGATGAGATTTTGGCTAATTGCTTCATGTTGACATGACCAAGCTTTCTGTGCCATAAGCTTGCTTCATCTTGAATTGAGATTAGGCATTGCGATTCATTTGGTTTCACGTCTAAGAGGTAGATATTTCCATGTTTTCCACCCATGGAAGACTGAGTAGAGTCTTTACTGATTCCAGAACATATTCCTTCTTGAAAGGAGATCTTGAAACCAATATCACACAATTGGCTAATGCTGACAAGATTATAATTGAGTCATTCCACTAGAGAAACATTGCTTATTGTGAGATTTCCAATTTTCACGAGCCCAAATCCCACAATACTTCCTTTGCTGTTTCCTCCAAATGAAACATTTCCACCATTTACTTGAATAAGCTTTATGAAGCAATTTGAGTCTCCTGTCATGTGTCTTGAACATCCACTGTCAAGATACCACTTTACATTTTTCTTGACGGAGACCTGCATTTAAAAGAGAGTCTCAAGCTTTCTTTGGTACCCAAATTTTCTTGGGTCCTTTGGTGTTAGTAAGATAAACATTATTAGCCCATACTTTCTTAACAGGTTTCCAAACCATAGGACACTCTTTTTCAAAGTGATCCCGATCAAGTTACACTTTGAACACTGAGGGCATTTCGACCTACAGACTTTACAAAAACTTTCTTGAAATGATTTTTGTAAGCCTCTCTCGACGGTCTTTTCTTAATTCTTTCTTTTACTTTAGGAAAATCAATCAAGGGAATTGTTTCGCTGTCATACCTAGACCGGACTTATTGAAATAAGGTCTTTGAGCTGAAAGAATTTTTTCAAGTTTTTCGGACCCTATTGAAAATTTCTTTGAAATATTTGATAAGTCTGTTTTTAAAAGAGCATTTTCTTTCAAAAGGTTATCTTCATTTTCTTTAAGAGTGGAAACATTCAAATCTAAACTTTTAATTCTTTCTTCTAAAACATTTTCCTTTTGTTTTAGAGCTGAGTTTTCTTTTTTAAGTTCGGAAATTCTTTTGAGAGAAGTCTTAAGACTAAAACACAGTTCATCAATGTATTTAGAAACTTTAACAGGAATTTTAAAATTACTTACCTCAAATTCACCGCATCGAGTCCGATCCAGATAGTCTGAGTCTGATTGTGCCATCAGACACAGGTTGGCATATTCTTCATCACTTTCTTCACACTCTGTGTCACTCCATGTTTCAGCTTTGAGAGCTTTACGAAAATTTTCAGCTTTTCCTCTCTTCTTCTTTAGAAGATGACAGTTGGGTCTGATGTGTCCCTTTTTTCTTACATTCGAAGCAAACTACATCTTTGTTTGGTTCCTCATCATCAACAAACTTGGTCTGTTATCTTTGGAAACTTTGTTTCTTTGAGTTGAACCTTCTTCCTTTTCTATTCAGCTTTCTGAATCTTCTTATCATAAGAGCAAGCTCCTCATCGTCCAGATCATCTTCAGAATCTGTATCATCAGAATCATCATTTGATTTTAATGCAATGGATTTCTTACCTTTTGGATCTTCGTCTTCATTAATTCGTTCCACTTCATAAGACTGAAGAGTTCCAATCAGCTCGTCGACAAATAGTGGCATAATTCTTTGTGTCTCTCTTATTGAAGTCTTTATATGATTCCAATCCTTGGAGAGTCCACGTAGTAGCTTGTTTACCTTCATGGGATCAGAAATTTTTTATCCTTGATTCTCAAGACCATTGACAATATTTGTAAAACGACTAAACATGTCAGTTATAGATTCTCCTGGTTTCATTTTGAAGGCTTCATATTGACCGAGGAGAATGTTAATTCTAGTCTCCTTCACTTGATCTGTTCCTTCATAGGTGATATGTAATCTATCCTATACTTCTTGCTGTAACATAAGAAGATATTATGTTATATTCTGTTGGTGACAAAGCACAATATAAAGAGTAAATTGCTTTTGCATCGAGTGCTTGTCTCTTGATTATCTCTTCCTGAGTCATTCTGCTGGTCTCAACAATTTCTTTCCCTCTTTCAGAGACTGATGCAGCTGTAGGAGTAATTCCTCTTTCTACAACGTCCCATTCCAGAGGATCTTTTGATCGTAAGAAAGCTTTCATCTTGTTTTTCCAAATGTTGTAATCATTTCCATCAAAGTAGGGTGGTCTGGTATTGCTTTGCCCTTCCACCAGCCCTAGTGCTAGCATACTAGCTATGGATCTTTTACTCTGAAGTAAAACACTTCAAATAAAGTACGTACACGAGCTCTGATACCAATTGATATAGCTAGTATGAGTACCTAGAGGGGGGTGAATAGGTATATAAAAGGTTTTTCTTGATAATTCCAGAATACTAGACAGTTGATAGATTTGCGACAAATAACAATCAAAGTAAGACTGAGTGAAGGAAAGAGAGAATTGAACATGCGGTTTATAGTGGTTCAGCTTAATTCAAGCCTACGTCCACTCTTTTGCACTGACAGCCTATTGGCTGGAGTCCACTATGAACAAAGAGATGTTACAGCATTGATCTTCCTTGATTTCTTGGTGTAGATGATCTACCACACTCGCTCAAGGTATCACCAAGTATAGACACTCTTTGTGTATACAATTTCGCTCAAAATGTATCGACTAATAATCAAGGTGCTTCAAACTCTGGAATTTCTCTATCGATCACGCACTAAAGCAACTAGAACGTCTTCCTTTTATACTCCTTTATGCCATCATACCCGTTGGCACTTACCAAAGGAATTCCTCCAATCTACCCGTTGGATGGAATCAATTAAGAAGATCATTCGAGCTATTAAAGGAACCTGACGATAGCCCATCAATCATGTTCGCCCATACAATCAGGATCTTGGTTTCCAATAATAGAACCTTCCAATAATATTTCGTCGACCATCGGATCTTCAAACAATCTAGATTACGAATAAAAGAATCCGTTATATTTATCCAGCCAAGAGATCTTCTCCAGAGGATAGGACTAAATCCTCAACCAAATACTTCGACTCTGAATTGCCTTCGACACTGGATTATAAAACTGTCAATGAGAATAGTCTTGAGTCTTGAGTCTTAAGTGCTGAGTCTGGTGATCAGAAAGTCTTCAGACTCTAAATAGAAGGTCTGCAAATATCCAGACTAGACTGATAGAAACATTTTGTCAGCTTCAAAATATTCTGGAAAGATTTCTCCAACAACAAGCTCTTGATGCAAAAGCAATTTATTCATTATATTGTGCTTTATCTCCTACTGAATATAACAGAATATCTTCTTGTGTTACAGCTAAAGAAGTCTGGGATAGATTACATATTACCTATGAAGGAACCGATCGAGTGAAAGAGACTAGAATCAACATTCTCCTCAGTCAATAAGAAGCTTTCAGAATGAAATCAGGAGAATCTATAACTGACATGTTTAGTCGTTTTACAGAAATCGTGAATGGTCTTGAAAATCAAGGTCAACCAATTTCTGATCCCATGAAGGTAAACAAGCTACTGCGTGGACTCTCCCCAAGGATTGGAATCACATAAAGACCTCAATCAGAGAGACCCAAAGAATCATGCCACTATCTGTTGATGAGTTGGTCGGGACTCTTGATCTTATGAAGTGGAACGAATCAATAAAGACGAAGATCCTAAAGGTAAGAAATCCATTGCATTAAAATCCAATGATGATTCGATATTACGTTTCAAGACGATATGGATGATGAGGAGCTTGCTCTCATGATAAGAAGATTCAGAAAGCTGAACAGAAAAGGAAGAAGATTCAATCCAAAGAAACAAAGTTTTCAAAAGCAATAAACTAGGTCTGTTGAGGATGATGAATCAAACAAAGATGTAGTTTGCTTTGAATGTAAGAAAAAGTGACACATCAGACCAAACTGTCCTTTTCTAAGGAAGAAGAAAGGAAAAGCTGAAAAGTATCGAAAAGCTCTTAAAGCAAAAACGTAGAGTGATACGAGTGTGAAAAAAGTGATGATGATTATGCCAATATATGTCTAATGGCACAATCAGATTCAGATTCAAACTCGGAGACAAAATCAGATTCAAACAGTGAATTTGAGGTAAGTAACTTCAAAATCCCTACTGAAGTCTCTAAATACATTGATGAGTTGTGTTTTAGTCTTAAAACTTCTCTTAAAAGGATTTCCGAACTCAAAAGAAAAAATTATGCTCTAAAACAACAAGAAAATATTTTGGAAGAAAAAGTGAAATGTTTAGATATGAATGTTTCTTCTCTTAGAAAAAGTGAAGAAAATCTTTCGAAAGAAAATGTTCTATTGGAAAATGATATCTCAAATATCTCTAAAAAATTTTCTATAGGATCTGAAAAACTGGAAAAAATTCTTTTTGTTCAAAGACCTTATTTCAACAAATCTGGTTTGGGAATGACTGCTGAAACCATTCCTTTAATTGATTTTCCAAAGGTAAAAGAAAGAATTAAGCAAAGACCGACAAGAGATACTTACAAAAATCATTTTAAAAAGATCTTTGTAAAACCAGTAGGCCGCAATGCTCTAAGATGTTCAAAGTGCAATAGTGCAGATCATTTTGAAAAAGAATGTCCTATGGTTTGGAAACCTGTTAAGAAAGTATGGGCAAAAGCAGCATTTCATACTAACTCAAATGGACCCAAGAAAATATAGGTACCAAAGAAAGTTTGAGTCTCTTTTTAAATGCAGGTCACTATCAAGAAAAATGTAAAATGGTATCTGGATATGGATGCTCAAGACATATGACAGGAGATTCAAAGTGCTTCATAAAGCTCGTTCAAGTGAATGGCGGAAAAGTCTCATTTGGAGGAAATAACAAAGGAAGAATAGTGGGATTTGGAACTGTAAAGATTGGAAATCTCACAATAAGCAATGTTTCTTTAGTTGAAGGACTCAACTACAATTTGTTCAGTGTCAGTCAGCTGTGCGATACCAGTTTCAAAATCTACTTTCAAGAAGGAATATGTACAAGAACCAGTAAAGACTCTACTCAATCTTTCATGGGTCGAAGACATGGAAATATCTACCTCTTGGATGTGAAACCAGATAAATCGCAATGTCTAATCTCAATCCAAGATGAAGCAAGCTTATGGCACAGAAAGCTTGGGCACATTAATATGAAACAGATAGCCAAAATCTCAGCAAAGAAGCTTGTTCATGGTCTACCCAATTTATCATACCAAAAGGCTGATCTATGTACACCGTGCATATTGGGAAAAGAAGTAAGAAATTTCTTTAAACCAATAAATCAAGTTTCCATTAACCGTGCACTGCAGCTTCTACATTTGAATCTTTTTGGACCAACTAGAACACAAAGCATTGGAGGTAAGAAATACTGCCTGGTAATTGTGGATGACTACTCACGATTTACTTAGGTATATTTCCTGGCAAGTAAGTCTGAAACCTTCTCTTATTTTGAAAAATTTGCTAAAAAGGTTCAAAATGAAAAATGGTATGTTATTTCAAGTATAAGAACAGATCATCGAGGTGAATTTGAAAATCAAGATTTTACAAACTTTTATGATAAATCTGGTTTTTAGCATGTATTCTCTTCTCCATTTACTCCAGAGCAAAATGGAGTTGTGGAAAGAAAGAATAGATCACTTCAAGAAATGGCTAGAACTCTTTTAATTGAAAGCAACATCTCTTCACGATTTTGGGCTGAAGCAATTTCTACAGCTTGTTATATTATCAATAGAGTTTTTCTAAGGCCTATTCTAGAAAAAAAACCCCCTATGAATTATTCAAAGAAAAGAAGCCTATTGTTTCATATTTTCATGTGTTCAGATGCAAATGTTTTATATTGAAAAATGCAAATGATCGAATTGGCAAGTTTGAAGAAAAATCAGATGAAGGCATCTTCCTTGGATATTCAACCTCAAGCAAAGCCTACAGAGTTTATAACAAGAAGAGTCAATCTGTGGAGGAATCAATGAATGTCAAATTCCAAGATTCTATGCAAAATGAATCTATTCAGACTCATCTTGAAGAGCCTGAACCTGCTCTAGACTCTACAAAGTCTAAATCTCGGGAAATAGCTCAAACTTTGAAGGACCATCAAGAAGTGACTGTTGAAGATTCAAGTGAAGGAAGTGACCATCAATCTGACAAATTAACCAGCAACTAGAAACATAAGTCAAGTCATCCCAAAGATCTTATTATTGACGACATCAATGAAGGAATTCGCACAAGATCCAAAAGGCGCGAAGAGACTAGTGCTGTGGCTCTTATTTCTGAAATAGAACCCAAAAGCATAAAAGAAGCCTTAACTGATGAAAGCCGTATTGAAGCTATGCAACAAGAACTCAGGCAATTTAGCATTAATGATGTTTGGGAGTTAACTCATAAACCAAAAGGTAAATCTATTATTGGTGCAAAATGGGTTTTCAGGAACAAGATGAACGAGAATGGGAAAGTCATAAGAAACAAAGCAAGACTCGTAGCCAAAGGATATACACAAGAAGAAGGGATAGACTATGACGAGACTTACGCACCAGTAGCAAAGTTAGAAGCAATTCGTTTATTACTTGCATTTGCTTGTCATAAAAATTTCAGGTTATTCCAAATGGACATCAAAAGTGCTTTCCTAAATGGATTGATCCATGAGGAAGTCTATGTGGAACAACCACCTGGGTTTGAAGACTCAAGGAAACCAAACTCTGTATTCAGACTAAAAAAGGCATTATATGGATTAAAACAAGCACCTCGAGCTTGGTACGACAGGCTGAGTAAATTTCTAATTCAAAATGGTTTTGTGAAAGGTAAAGTAGACACTACTTTGTTTATTAAAAGAGAAAGCAAAAGTTTTGTACTAGTTCAAATATATGTCGATGATATTATATTCGGATCTCCTAATGAAAGTCTATGCAAGAAATTCTCTAAGACTATGCAGGATGAATTTGAAATGAGCATGATGGGTGAGTTAACCTTCTTTCTCGGGCTTCAAGTGAAACAACTGAAGGAAGGAACTTTTATTCATCAAGAAAAATACGCTAATGATCTTGTCAAAAAGTTTGGCCTGAACAATTGCAAAAAGGTTGAAATAGCAATGTCAAGTTCCTTGAAGATAGACAAAGATGAAGGAGGAAAGAAAGTCGACCAGAAGCTATACAGGAGTATCATTGGATCACTTCTTTATCTTACTGCTTCTAGACCTGACATTTTTTTTAGTGTTTGCATTTGTGCAAGATTTCAAGCAGATCCTAAAGAATCTCATTTAAGTGCTGCGAAGCGAATTATCAAATATATTGCTTCAATTTCAAGCATCAGCCTTTAGTATCCTAAAAGGGGGGACTTTACTCTTCTTGGATACTCAGACGCAGATCTAGCTGGATGCAGAGTTGATAGAAAGAGCACCTCGGGTACCTGTCAATTACTTGGAGGCAGGACAGTATCTTGGTTTTCAAGGAAGCAAACTACAATAGCTCTTTCTACAGCATAAGCAGAGTATGTAGCTCTAGGAAGTTATTGTTCACAAATTTTGTGGATAAAACAATAGCTAAGAGACTTTGGAATTAAAGATTCATGCACGGAGATAAACTGCGACAACACCAGTGCAATCAATCTTACTAAAAATCCAATTCTTCACTCAAGAGCAAAGCATATAGAGATTCGACATCACTTCATAAGAGATCATGTTCAAAATGGAGAAGTTTCGATTCAGTTTGTTGACTCAAAGAACCAACAAGCGGATATATTCACAAAGCCGTTGGAGAAAAATCAATATGAAATTATCCATTCCAGACTCAACATTTTGAGGTTTGTAGAAGTTAAAGTCTAGAGACTCTCAGACTCAGACAAACAAGACTTTGACTGTAAGTTATTCTCTCTCTCGAATCTCATCTTGAAAAGGTACGATTATCAACCGTATTTTATTGCTATCTTTAATTGACGTGATTATAGCAACGTTTCCTTTTCGAAAAAGAAGTTATTTTTTAAATGACTATTTTCTCGGAATAAAGGTAGTTATTTTGAAAAGGCATCTTTTATTTTCCTTTATGACATTCCGTATACCTCTCCTTTTAACCGGTTATGCACTGTTGATTCTTCTTCGCTTTACTCTCCAAAAACCCTAAGAAAGCATCGATCTTCCATTCCTGTTTTCTTCCCTTGTTTAATCTTCAAAAAAGTTGTCATCTTTCTTGGGAAAGTCAAGCAAGGAATCTTTCAAAAACTGAGAAAGATGTCGTCTTCAAGAAAGTCTTCGAGAATCGCAAGCAGGGGACCACGGCAAATGAGTGAGGGACCTACGCACTTCGATCTCACCAAAGAAGAGGAGTCTCCTAATTAGCAACAGAGCCCACAACATTCTCAGCAGCGTCATTCTCCACCATCTAGTCCACAGGGTGCTGGTCATCAACAGGAGGAAGAAATCGTTTAAGAATTCAAAGGCCCTATTTTATTTATAAGCTTTATCATGCTTTAAAGAAGACCGGTACTCCATTGAACTACGTCGATGAGTTTCTTAAGGACAAATGATATAGGAATGAGTACATCTTTTTGCGGAAAATAGAAAGTTTGGGAATTGCTCCAAAAGGGATGGTAGAAGAAACCCTTGCAAATATCCCAAGTGATCCGCGTGTTGGGGGACTTAATCCTGTAGATGGAAATGATGATGACAAATTGTACAGCCAATTTCAACCAAGAATGGGTGTTGCAGCGAAAATTCGAGGAAAAAGGGGAGAGCTGTTTAGATCAAAGGAACAAAAGGAATTATACTCAAAATTGCTGAAGCGTGGGGTGATAAACCTTAGGAGTGTGGATTTTGAT
The DNA here is from genome assembly GCA_016097615.1 of Eucalyptus dawsonii. Taxonomy (NCBI): domain Eukaryota; kingdom Viridiplantae; phylum Streptophyta; class Magnoliopsida; order Myrtales; family Myrtaceae; genus Eucalyptus; species Eucalyptus dawsonii. The sequence continues at coordinate 37,133,513 of CM027878.1, read as the reverse complement.
TTTCTGGATGTTGTGAATGTGAACTTGAGGGAAAAGTTCGATTATCTTCAACTTGAAAAGTTCTGCTCTGACACCATAGAGGCATATGCTCAATTAACTGCATATTTCTATTCAAATCTTAGTTTCTTGGATGCGAATAGAATATCCTTTAGTGTCCGAGATCAGGACTTTGTGGTTGATGTGGATATGCTGGCGGATGTAATTGGAGTTGAGAGAGGAAGATACCAACTGATCAATGTTTCTACTGCTCGTGCAACATTAGAGCTTGTTAAGGATAGAAGAACAGAGAAAAAGATTTCATACTTAAGGATGAGCGCATTTAACATTCTGCTTCATAAAATTGTGATCAATTGCCTCAGACCAAAATCAACTTCCAAGACTGATGTTTCAAGTTCAGAGGCAAAGCTGATGTATGCCATCATTAATGGGAAAAAGTTTTCTCTTCCTCACACTGTTATGTTTCACATGTATAGAGTTGTGGCGAAGGACAGAGATCAACTCCCTTATTCAGGTCTTGTGACGAAGTTATTCAAAGATCTGAATATCCAGCCTCCACAAATCCTCTATGTTAGATCGTGTGATCATATGGTGGTAGGACTGAAAATGGTGACGAAAATGCGTCTGAAGGAACTAAGCAAGGCATTGGAGAAATTCAAAGAGAAGACTCATTTTAAATCTCAACAAATCTCTTCTGTAGCAAAAAGAAAAGGGAAGGAGCCCATGGTTGCTCCATCCAAGAAGAGAAGAGCTCTTATTGTTGAAGATGAAGATGATGATAATGACATCACCATTTCTGCCATAGCATTGAAGAAGCTAAGTCGTCCTGTTCCAGAACCAATGGAAAGACAGGAGAAAGAAGCAGAGGAGAGAGAAGGACAAGAGAAAGAAGAAGAAGAAGAAAGAGAAGCTGGAGAAAAAGAAGCTGAGGAGGAAAGGTTTGAAGAAGAAGAAGAGAGAGAAAATCAAGAGGAAAGAGAGCATGAAAAACACTCTTCCCCACCTGAAGGCATGGAAAGAGGGGGAGATCATGAGAAAAGAGGAATGTCCTCTTATCCCACTCACAGTGAGGGAGTTAGTCGCTCACCAGCAGACCCAGAAGACATTCATGCATGTCATTTTCCTGAGGAAGAACATGATGCTTCATCGCCAAATTTGCATGATTATGATCTGCCATCGTCTGCATTTACTCCATCAGATCGTGCTGAAGCAAGTATGCAAATCGATAACTCAACTGATTTTCGCAGAATTATGGATATTCTCTTGGAAATGCGTGGTCAAATTTATGCTCTGGGATGCGAGGTTCAGAACTTGCAGAATGCAGGTCAAGCTTCTTCAGGTTCATTGAAAGATCATATCCAAGCCCTATCTGTTCAGATTCAGGCCAATGCCAAGGGTGAGGAGGTTGCACAACTGAAAGAAAACTTGAAAAGGCTGGAAGGGATCGTTCAGTCCATGGGAGATTTCCAACTTGTTCATGTTCCCAAGCAATCTTGACTTTATTCCATTTTCATCTCAACCTTTTTTAATGCTGACAAAAAGGGGGAGAGATGCTAGATTTGAATTTTTAATTGTTTGGATTAGATTGTTTTGATGTTTGACTTTGTTTGGCTTTATTTTTGTGTCTGGATGAGAACTGAATTTGAATTTGGACGTGACTGCTATTCTACTATTAATATCTTATGGATGGCTTTATCATATACAAGACTAACCTATTTTTTTGTGGTTGTAGACTCTAATGTTATTCATTTAGCCATTTACCTTTATAAGATATGCATATGTATTTGAGAAATGATTTGCAGGTCAAAGTTGTCCAAATCTACAGGAAAGTTTTGTCACCATAAAAAAGTGGGAGATTGTTGGAGAAATTTTCTTTAAGTGTTTTGAAGCTGACAAAACGTTTCTATCAGTCTAGTCTGAAGGTTTGCAAGACTCTGCTACTTAAAGTCTGAAGACATCCGGACAGCCAGACTCAAGACTCAAAGTCTATCCTCATTGGCAGTTTCTCATCCGTTGAAGAAAGGCTATCCAGAACTGAATGTTTTACTAAGGATATGACCTTATCAACTGGAGAAGATCTCTTGGCTGGATATGACGTGATGGAATCCTTTGATTGATCGAGATTGATTCGAAGATTAAGGATTCGATGATTGGCGAAATGTTCATGGAAGGTTCTACTTATGGAAACCGAGATCCTGATTGTATGGGCAAACAGGATTGATGGGCTATCGACACGTTCCTTTAATAGCTCGAACAATCTTCCTAATTGATTCTGTCCAACGGGAATATTGGAAGAATTCCTTTGGTGAATGCCAACGGGTATGATGGCATAAAGGAGTATATAAGGAAGACGTTCTAGGTGTTCGAGAAGTGCAAGATAGAAGAATTCCAAAGTCTGAAGCTCATTGTTTTAAGTCAATACATTTGAGCGAAAACTTGTACGCAAAATAGTGTTTATATTTGTGAGAAACTTTGAGGAAGTGTAGTAGAATATCTACATTGTGGAATCAAGGAAGAACTGTGCTATAGCATCTCTTTTGTTCATAGTGGAATCCAGTCGATAAGCTGTCAGTGCGGAAGAGAGGACGTAGGCTTGGGATAAGCCGAACCACTATAAACCTTGTGTTTAATCTTCTATTCCTTACTCTTTACTTTACTTTGATCGTAATTCATTTTGTTAATCAAAAGAGTACTACCTTTCTATCGCCTGCCTAGTATCACTCGTAGATCCCTAGTAGTTGGCTTTGAGTTGACTTTAGGTACCAGTAACGTGTATATGTTACTTATGTAGTAGTAGCAGTCGCTTTGGATAGAGACAGTGAGTCTCAGATTATTCCTGAGGCAATGCTTGGAAATTGTAGGAAAATCATGGTACGAGCTAGAAGTGCTCATCCATTGAGGGCTAAACCCTGGATGGAAGACATCCTGCGGGCATTGGCCAATATTGGAAATTTGATGAATAGACAAGCGCAGCAACAACTCGGAGTGGAACGTCGCCCTCAGGGACTGGTGGAACAATTCCTAAAGTTGAAACCACTTAAATTTAGTGGAATGGGAAGTCCTGAGGAGGCGGAACATTGGATCGATGGAATGGAACGAATTTTCCGGTTGTTGGACTGTAGTGATGCTGAGAGAATAGTTTTGGCAGAATACCAGCTGGAGGGAAATGCAAAGTTTTGGTGGAGAGCTTCGAAGGATACAATCTTTCCACCAGGTACTGATGTGAACTGGGAAGAGTTTGTTAGGGCTTTCAATAGGAAGTATTTCTCTGATTGTGCCAAGGATAGAAAGATCATTGAATTTGTTCAGTTAGAACAAAGGGAGCTGACAGTAGACCAGTATGAGGCAAAATTTTCTGAATTGTCTAGATATGCTCCTAGGTTGGTTGAGGATCGAGAGGAAAAGGCTAAGAGATTCCTGAAAGGATTAAGGACTGATATTAGAAAACAACTGGTGCCTTTGAATATAAGGGATTATAATGAGATTTATGAGAGGGCACAGTTGGTGGAGCAAGAGTTAGTGAGAGAGCAATCAGAATCTAAGAGGCAGATGACCTTTAATGATGTTTGAAGGGGTAAGAGACCTTATCCTGGTCAAGGTTAGACCTGGGATGTTAAGAAAAAGAGTTACTTTGGAAATTTTAAAAGATTTTGGAATGGCCCGATTTTAGGAAGAGTACCCTACCAGGGTAATTTTTGCCAGAGATGTGGTAGACAACATGGACCAGGACCTTGTAATAGCCAACTAAGATGTAATGGATGTGGGCAAATATGACACTTTAAGAAAGACTGTCCACAAAAGAGGTTGCAGCCGAATGTTAGCTCGGTGCGATAGGTACAACAAAGTACTATTGGACCAAATCCACCAAGGAATCCACAGAGGCCACCACCACAAGGAAGGGTGTATGCTGTCACTCAAGAGGAAGCAGGAGCTTCTAAAAGTGTTATCTCAGGTACGATTTCGATAGAGGGATAAGAAGGTATATGTGTTATTTGATATAAGTGGCACGCATCCATTGTGTCTGAGAAAATATAAATGATTGTGAGTAGTAGGAACCGAATCTCTAGATATGCCTCTTTGTATTTTCTACATCACTGAAAGATGTGTTGTTATCTATGTTAGTATGTGAGATGTGTGACATAACCCTAGTAGAATGAGATCTGGAAATGGACTTGATAGTGATAGTTATGTATGACTTTGATGTCATCGTAAGAATGGACTAGCTCCGTAAGCAATGGACTAGGATGAAGGATCTCCTGAGATAGTACTTGCCCGTGTGCTAAGGATGAAACCATGAGGCTAAGAATGGGATAAGCCAAAATGGATAATAACTCTATAAGTTAATCCCTATTGAAACAAGACCCTTCAGTAGATGTGTAGTTCGAGTTCGAACCAGGCGAAAGCTGGTGTACCTGTAACGTCCCGGTTTGATGAGGGCGAGGAGTGGACGCCGAGGTCAGAGGACCTGAACAAGGAGCGGCTCCTGGAAGGCTTCTAGAATGGCAAAAGGGGACAGGAGTGAACCGAACTATGAACTAAACTGGAAAGGTAGTGTTTCTGGGATAATTTTATCAGAGTGGCGCAGCGGAAGCATGGTTAAGCTTGTAAAACTCTTGTTGTGAGAAAGAAGGATGGTTGATGTAGTTGTGCTTTGATAATAGGCAATTGAATCATGTAATTGTTAAGAGTAAGTACTCATTTCCTAGAATTGATGACGTATTCGACCAACTGCAAGGAAGTTTGGTTGTTAATTGACTTGAGATCAGGATATTGATTAAGGATTAAGAAAGAAGACATTCCTAAGACTGTATCTAGGACTCGCTATGGACACTATGAGTTCCTAGTTATTCTATGTGGATTGACGAATGCCTTAACTGCATTCATGGATTTAACGAGTAAGATACTTAAGCCTTATTTGGATCAAATTGTGATTGTCTTCATTTGATGATATCCTGATATATACTAAAGGACATGCGTAGCATCTAAGCGTAGTGCTGCAAGCAAGGCTTAATAAGTGAATTATAAATTTGAGAATTAAGTTATGATCATTTGAGCTAAGTAGCGACTTCCTACTAAAGGATCTCATTGGAAGTCTTGATGTATTTCATGAAGGTATTTAGTATGTATAGATTGATATTGGGAGTCATGAGTTTGAGTGGTCATACGAGACATGAAATTATTTGTGGTTTATATATTGGAATAATAGGTTTAATTGACAATGATCAACTTTTAATTTTAGGTGATGATCTCAGTTTGAAAAATGTTTGGTGGAATTAGTGAACATGATCATTGTGGTTATAGTCTTTCCAAGGTGAAATGGTGGAAGTTCAAGTTGTGGATTTGATGAATGATTAGTCTAAGTGATGATCATTTAGGATGAGATATGAGATATATTCGGTGGAAACTAGACAAGTTTTATTTTGGTGGATTGTCGATCTTTGAATTGATTGAGTCTTGGTGGACTATAGGTATTTGAATCGAAGGAATGATGCTATATTTTAGGCTTAAATCTATGTTGCGGTGAATGCATAGTGAATGTCTTTGTTGGACTGAACCAAATGAGTTATTGGTGGTGTTGATTTTGATGGTTCTAGGCTTGAATTGGTGGTGACAAAGGTATAGAGATTACACCAATAGTTTTGGTGGGATAGCATGAAGGCGGACTTAGCTAAACACGTTTCCTAGCGTTTAACATGCCAGCAAGTGAAAGTCTACTAACCTATATAATGCATTGCCATTGTTGTTTGATGTAGTGCAATTAGATTGGAAACACTTGAGTTTGGATGTTTTCAAAGCTCTAAGATTTTGCATGTAAATTACTTCGAAAATCTTAAGGTCGGGACTGAGTTCGATGACTCGCCGATGCGTTGATTTCGATATTTCAAGAAAAGCTTAGGATTTTGGTATTTCAAAGTTTTTGGTTTCAAACATTTTGGACCAATTTTATCGACTCGCCGAACTATGATTTTCAATACTTCAAGAAATGCTTATGGTTTTTGGAGAAAATTATCACCTGCACATTCCAAGTTTTGAACTTCAATGGAAAAGCAGATTTTGATTGTGAACTGTTTTAGAAAATCTCTTGAATTTCATCAAAATTTATGAGTACTGTGACACCGTACAAAGAATTCTGAACTTTTTATAGAAATGTTCCAACCCATCGGAGTTGGGATTGAGATCGGAATTTTGCCAACATATCGATTTAAATTTTACTAAGGGTTTTGATAAAATATTTTATTTCGCGCCGTGATGTAAGTGCGACTTAAGGTTTTACACATGGATTTCGAAAAGCATTTGAAATTTAAATGTGATCATGGATTTTATGGATTTGGTATCATGCTTTGATTTTGTGAATTGGTTTCAACGATATGAGATTTATCTATTTTCAAAGACTATTACTGTTATATTGTTGTGTCTTTGAAATCCTTATTTTACATTATTCGATATCATAAAGTGGGATTTTCGAGAACTCAAAAGATTTTCCACATTGGTGATTTGAAAACGTTTTGACATGGAAATGACATATGATTTCAAAGCTTGCTGCTGTTGTTGAATGCTTTTGAAAACCTCAGTTTGTATTGTTTGATTTCATGAAGGAAGATTCTCAAGCATTCAAAAGAAATTTCAGATGTGGTTATTGTTTTAAAACTGTTTTTGGTGTTGAGATAAATTAAGATGTGTTGAGAGCTTGCATCCTTAACTTTAGAGGAAGTATTAGCCCAATCCAGGACACATACTCGATCATGAAGCCATCAAAATGGATGAGAAAGTGAGGTACATTAAGGAGCCTGTGCAAGTATTGGATCGGAATGAACAAATTCTCAGGACCAAGAGAATTCCATTGGTTAAGATATTATGGCGATATCATGATGTGGAGGAAGCCACATGGGAGAGTGTAGATGAGATGAGAGAAAGGTGCTCTCACTTATTTCAAAAGACATAGGAAATGTCTAATTTCGAGGACGAAATTCTCTAAGGAGGGGAGAATTGTGGCATCCCAAAATTCAAAGCCAAGCCATGAGGTGTGTTAAAGTTCCTAATTAGGTGATAAAAATTTCCATGGCTTATGCTTTAGCCATTAGTCTTTAATTAGATGATTTGTGTATATGATTGTGAAAATTTAAATTTGATAGATTAATAATTTATGCTTGGCCATGTGCTTTATAAATTAAATTTCAATAAATGAAATGTCGAAAGACTTTGGCCATGTGGAAAATTTAAAGTTTAAAATATTTATAAAAGAAATTCAAAAAAAAAAAAAGAGAGGAAAATGTCAATTTTTAGGATGGGCGTTAGGCCCATTGGCCTAAGCTTGGTGGGCCAAGCTAGTCGGCCCAAGGGGGAATTCGACCGGCCCATTAAGGCCTAAAGGAAGAGGTGGCCGGCCCATGCATGGATCAAGACAAGTGGCGCAAAGAAGGGCATGCATTGGCCTAGACTAGGATGCCATGCATTGGTCCATTTAGGTGGCAAGCAATGATTACTAATCATGAGAAGATGGGGATATAAAAAGAGAGAGAGAAAGGTGAGTGAGCGGTTTTGCTCCATTCAGCCGAGAGAGAGGGTGAGAGAGAGAGAGAAATCGCGAGAGAAAGGGAGAGACCGAGAGGGAGAGGAGGCGGAGCTGAGGAGGAGCCGCCGTGTCCCACCGTCCGTTCGCCGTGTACGCCACCGTTCGTCGTCAACCGTCCATCCTAGAGGCAAGTGGAGTCCTTTAACTTCTCTTGCTTGTTGTAATGTTGGTTGCATGTTCGATTTTAGGTGCTTCAAGTGTGAAAAACCGAGGTAAGGGTTGGTTGTTTTCAAACCGTGTGACTGTTCTTGCTCGGTTGTAGGAGTCAGTAGCTTGTTTGAGCTTGCATGTGTGTTTGGAGTCCGATTTTGGCTTCGATGTCTTCATGGAAGTTGTATCTAACGTCTTGTACTATAACATACTGAAATTTCGTGTAAAATGATGGAGATATGAGGGGTTAAAGTTCTATTATACGGAGACCCTAGATCTGTGAAGTTTTCACTGACTTCTTGTAGGATTCTTGTTTGCATGTTGATTTTTGTTGAATATTTGACTTCGATGTCTTCATGAAAGTTGTAGGTAACACCTTAGAATACAACATACTCAAATTTGAAGCAAAAAGAAAAAGTGTAGCTTGGTGAATCGGCTAGATCTTGGAAACGATGGTTCTGGTGAAGTATTCCGAGACACCCGAGACTTCATGGACTTAAATGGTGACCATAATTTGGTTATTTTACCTAGAGCTCTTCATGAAACTTGTAAAGGACACATTGGTACATAACATACTCAAATTTCAGAGGAAACGAAAGAGAATAGATGCATGAAATCTTAATATTTCGGAGATGTGTGTTCTGGACGACGCGGTAGTGGTTCCAGAGGTTTCGTGGGGTTGTATAAATTAATCTAAAAATAAGTCATGAAACATGAACGAAAATGTGTTGGCTATCACCCTGTAAAATTTCGTAATTTTTGGAGGCCGTATGGATATTTTAATTGAATTTCTACGGAAACTGTGCATTCTGGTCATTATCCGAATATCATGTGCTATTTTGTGGAAATTGTGAAATTATGTGAAATTCAATTTGGCCATGAATTTCGTATGAAATTGTCATCCTATTGATTTGTTTAGTGACTATTTGAATATTATGATTTTGGGAAAATCATAGATATTAAATTTAATATTTATTTATGAAAATAAATAAATATAATAATAAAATAATAATATAATAATAAAATAAAAAGGGATTATTTTATTGGCCATGAATTCCATTGAATTTATTATGCATTGTTATATGACATTGGTGTATGTATGATCATAAATTGCGATGCATGTGTGAATCATATGCCATGTAATAATGAGATTAAAAGGATGGTGAATGTGGAAAATGATAAGTGAGTAAGAGGTTGTGGTGGATGATGATGTCTGGTGGCCTAGTGGCGTAATTCCGGAGATTGCCCGGGAGTGTCGGGATGCCCGGTGGTATACGGTACGTAATTCTAGGGGGGGCCTAGTGGTATGTCGGTACATAATTCCGGAAGCCTTGTCGGAGGTCTTTGCCCGAAAGGAATGCCTCGCGATGCCAGGATGTGGGTGCGGGATGCCTGGCTAGAAGGGTAAAGGCCGGAGGCCCTGTCGAAGGTTTCTGCTCGAAGGGAATGCCTCGTGATGCTAGTTGAGATGCGAGATGCCCGGAATGTGGGGGGCCGGATGCCCGGTGGCCTGGGAGGCTGAATGCCGAAAGCCTCGGAGGTCTTTGCCCGAGGGGATGATGAAATTGATGATTTGAGAAATGGGTGATATGGTGATCAATTGAAAAGCAAAAAGTGGAAATTAAACCATGATATGATATGCATGATGATATGCAAGATGATGATGATGACGATATGCATGATGATATGCACGATGATGATAATGATATGTGATGTGAAATAACGATGATCACCCATGATAATATGATATGCATGATGATGATGATGATGATGATGATATGTGATGTGAAATAATGATGATCACCCATGATATGATATGTATGATGATATGCATGGTGATGATAATGATGATGATATATGATATGACATGTGAAATGTGATGATGTCATTGTGATGATGATATGTATGATACGATGATGATACACATGTATGTGTTATAAACTGATATGATGATGCATGATAGTATGCGCATGGCTTCAAGGTAAGTTACGCCCGCAATGCATGTATGATTTGCCTGATGCATTGAGTTGTTATTGGATTTCCCTATCTGCTGAGTGGTTGTACTCACCCCTTTTGAGAACCAACATTTCAGATTAGTAGATGGTTTGAGCGGTTGGACATGACTGCAAGGAGAAGGATAGCAAAGGAGGGAACCTTTGGACGCCGACACTGATCGATGGACTTTAAGTGTATGACTGTTGGAGGAAATGTCGGTCATCTTTTGGAGTGTAGCCGAATATAGAAGACTACAGCATTTTGACGCACCGATGAACGATGTCCATCTGATTTAAGTAAATAAAAGTGTACGGCTTGACTTATATAAAATGTTTAGTTAGTGTGCATTGTTTTCTGAATATAAGGAAGGGAGTTGTTGGATGTGCTTCCGCATATAAATTGCGCAAGGGACCGATTTAAAAATAAAAAAATAAAAATGTAAATCCCCATGGTTGTATGGACCCGCTATAATTGAAATGGTATCAAAGTGACTTGTTATTTTGGGAAAGAAAAAAGAAAAGTGAACTGTGGTGACTCTAGCGGATCGGGGGCCGTCGAGGGGTGCCACACATCCTTAGGCACAGGGGCCTTTTTTTTTTTTTCTTTCCTTTTACTTGTTTCCATCTCGATTCAGCTCCTGTAGAATGCTGAGAAGCTGATGGTTCAGGGATGGGAACAGCTGCATGGGCACCAGTCACATCCATAGGTAGCGCCTGCCTTCGACCTTCATTCGAACAGCCACGAACATGCCCTGAAGATTGCTAGGGAAGATCACTTCTCCCGCCCATGCCCTAGTTCGTACTAGAGACAATAGCTTAAGGGCCTTCAGTCACATCTATAAGAGATTCAACACGAACTTATTGACCCACAACTTCATCCGACGCTAGGGCAGGAGGCGCTGAGCATGTGTGGCCGAAGATGCCATAGCTTGGACAAGCACTTGGCCTCCACTCGTACTCCACTTCAACAAAGCTCATCTCTCCACGGTCTAACACCTCTACAGCATCACAACAAGGTTGCTTTGCTGAGATTTCAACACAAACACAAGCAAATACCAGCATATTCTTTTCCTCAGTCCTTAAATCAACATACAACGGTTTCCCCACCGCACTAGCCACTGCGCTAATCCCCTGAGAAGACCAGAAAGTAGCAAGGAGTTCCTTCAATCGAATCCAAACAGGGACTATCGAGTAGTCATTCTTTCTAATTTCCAGCGATGGTTTCCACTGCTGTAAGATTAGAGGCACTATTGCGATCGTGAGAGGGCCTCCTTCCAATACCTTCCTTCGAAAATTAGCATCAGGAACCTGAAAGAAAAAGAAACCCTGCCCATTCGCCATTACCTCTAGAACTTTGGGGCCCCAAGCATTCTTAATGGAGGATTCCACTAGCTTGAAAGGAAGCTTCCTTCCAACAAAGTAGCCGACAAGGCATTCAAAGAACTTTGGATCAACAACATCCAAAATAGCATCAATTAGTTCAACAATAGGCCTGCTATTGATGATGGTAGGCAGAATGTATTCCAAATCAAAGCCTTTGGTGGCAAGTTTGGCAACACCGACCCAGGAGCAAGACTGGGGGGGTTTCGAATCCCTCCTCTGCTGGTCTCTTCGTTGAGGCCTCTTCGAAACAGACCTGGCTCTGTTTCTATCACGACGGTTAGCAGGAACTTGCAGGGGAAGGCCATCCCACTCAGCTTGACCAAGAGGCGCCACAGGAGGGCTACCATGGAGGACGGGACGAAGGGCTTCATCCCCTTGAAGTTCTAGCAATATGCTATGCCAATTAGGGATGACCACCCACACCAGAAGTGGAGGAAGCCATACGTCGAACACCTGGTGTGCAAGCCGAGCACTATCCAAAAAAGCCCGTTACGAGTAAAGAAACATACTCGGCTATGGTCTAAGGAGACAATGCGGGACAGGGAGAGGCTCGGGCTTGCACAGGAACAGTCCACAGAACTGCTTTGTCGCAGCAAAACCCTGGGCTTGGATGAGAGTTAGAGGGAGGTGAGGTGACTTACCCTTCCAAAGACCAGGCCCAAACGATAGTTGGGACCACCACACCAAGCATGAACCAGAATCGCGGATCAGACACACCAGTACGCCTAGGCTAGCTCAGATCTCAAAATTTAAAATGAATTAAGGGAAATCATTTGGTGGGAATGAAGAAGGAAGATAGAAGAGCCTATCCTCCAAAAATCAGCCCAAACAGATGCCCGAAGCTCAGGGAACAAGCCAAGCAATAGAACGTAAACAATGCTAAAATTGCCTGGGAAGAGAGAGCATGATGAATAGTACCCGCGAGATTTCTGAAATAAAAATTCGTTTGATAATAGAATAAAATTTCTATTTCTAGGAGCGGCAATGACCGATGTCCGATGGTTGGAGTTCGATGTCCGACAATCGACGTTCGGCGTCTAGTGATCAATAGCAGACGGCTAAAGTCTGGAGTTTAGCGTCTGGCGCCAAAGTCCGGTGATCGATGGTGAGCAGCCGAAGTCCGTAGTCTAACGCCAAAGTCTGGGAACCGGCAACCGACATCCAACGTCTGAAGCTCGACATCCAACGTTCGACATCTGGAGTTCGGCGACCAAAGGCTGGCGGCGGGTGGTGGGCAGCCAACATCTAACGACCGGTTTCAAGCGATGGACAGTTGGCAGTGGACATCCAGTGGTTGGTTATCGCACCCTTAAACACCTAAGGTCGCCATAGCTTGCCAATCGCTCTGTCTCTATAAGATATCTGTTACTTGTCTTTTACATAAAGGGGTTTAAATGAGGACCGAGGTCCTTAGGCATTTTTTTTTTTTTGAAAATGGACCCAGCGCAACTTATTAGCGGAAGCATAAACGAGTCTAACCATTTCTCCCTCCAATAACCATAATGCAATGCACACTAACTACACATCATATGAAAAGATGAAGTCGAGCCACTTTTATTTATATATTTTCATGATGGATTTCTCGGGTTGATACAACCAAAAAGAAAAGCCAAGACTTTTAACTACACTTGGCCACAACCCAAAAGATATCTCGACCCCTATATCGATCACGTGTCATCCCCCATCTACAAGTGTCGGCTACTCTCAAAAAGTGTTGGCTCTCCACTCCCCATGCAGCCATCACACCCATCCTGGCGCATCGGGCGGTGGCGGCAGCAACATCCCCCGAATCACTCCATCTCGGCGGACGTGGATCGACAAGAACTCCTGGATGACCGGGCCCCCAGCCATGCCCACATCATACATGACCAGCACGCGAACCGTATAAATGTCAGACCAGAGATGGTAACGCAATCAACCTCCAAACACTCGACCTCCACGTCAGATGGAAGACCATAAAAGGTACCCCGCGTGACTAGAGGGAGAGGCATCTTCCTAATCTGAAATGTTGGTCTCTGAAAGGGTGAGTACAGCCACTCAGCAGGTAAAAGATCCATTAAACTACTTAATGATTCACACAATACAATCATAACATAATAGCAGAAGACATATCATCCATGCATTCAAGCATAACTTACCTTGCAGCCATGGATATGTCATCATACCATATGTGCATACACCATCATGCGCTCATCACCAAGTATTCATACATATACCATCATGCCATAGGTGCATGTACAACCATGCACTCATCGTCAAGTATTCATGCATATCCATGCCTCATGTGCACATACCATCATACACTCATACACATCATATCATACATCCATGCATACATGTCACCATACCATGCATGATTCAATTTCCACTTTTTATCTTTCAATTTGATCACCACATCTTTCTTTCCCGAGATCAGTAATTGCATCCCACATTTTATTGCTCGCACCCCAACCTAGCATCGCGAGAAACCTCTGGCACACACCACCGGGCATCCGGTACCCCCACATTCCGGGCATCTCGTATCCTAACTGGCATCACGAGGCATCCCCCGGGCACAAACCTCTGAGGCTTCCAACACCCAACCATTTTGGGCATCTCGAAACTCCCGAGGACATTCGGACATGTATCGTAATACAACCGAGCATCCGGCACCCCCCATCCCGGGCATCCTGACACTCCCAGGGCCTTGTCGGCTCACCTCCAACAGTCTCCTCATTCATTATAATTCATATTCACCAATTTATGTCTCATAATCAACATGGCACATGATGTAATGGTAACAAAGTCAAATTCAGCTTTTGATTCTATATGCAATGCCAAATATCATCGCATGTGTAGCCTTTGAAGTCCTCACAATCCAGTTTGCACAGTTTTAGAAAATATTTTCATTTAATACCCAAATGACCTTTAAAAATTATGAAAATCGAACATGTGATAGTCAAGACATAAAGGCAGACATTTTGTGAAGAACACTGCACCAAAAGACCCTCATATCATGCGGTATAGGCCGAATATCACAGCACCATTATCATAACCACTTAACTTGCACAATTTTCGAAACATTTTCAGTTAAATAGGCAAATGAACTTCAAAAAATTATGAAATTTGAATATATTGCAGGGAAGACATAAATAAAGATACTTCATGAAGAACACTTTGTCGAAAGAACTTCATACAAAATGATATGGCCCACGCATTGAAACCAACTAAGTCTGAACGCGTCAGATTACACGGTTTTTGAAATATTTCCAATTAAATACCCTAGTGACCTTCAAAAATTATGAAATAATACTATGTGGTAGTCAAGACCCTAAGGTAGATTTTTCATGAAGGAATCAAAGTTAGATTTGTCCTAGATAATTAAATATAGGTGGTTAAAACTTTTGTTCCTAGTACCGAAATCTCCAGATTCAACATCCTCTGAAAAACCACGATTTCACCTACCTATCCTTGTTGGCTTTCTCTAAATTTTTGATATTTAAACCTCAGGATGTCCTTTACATCTTTCATTAAGAAATCAAAGTGAAATTTCAACAAAAAGATAGCCTTACATTCCATGCATTCATCAAAGGTAGTTACCGAAATCTCCAGATTCAGTCTCTTCGAAAAATAAAGATTTCACCCACTTATACTTGTTCGTTTTGTCCCAAATTTGAGTTGTTATTTTTTAAGAAGTCTTTAACAACTTTCATTTAGAAGTAAAAGCCAAAATCCAACTCAAACAACATCACATGCAAGTCACTACAACATTCAAGGTCAAGCTGTTTACTCAAGAACAGTTTACTAGTTTTTGAATACCACTCTTAAAACATTCGTTTTTCACACTCTAAACAATCCGAAATTTATCATCACTCACTCACACACTCTAGGCAGAACATGCAAGAGTAGATTAAGGATCCCAACTTGCCTCTAAACCGAGCAAACAGCAAGCACACGGGGACTGGACACAGCGACAACGGACGACGGACAATCGGCTTCCTTCTTCTTCCGCACGCTCACTCTCCCTTTCTCTCTCAATTTCTCTCTTTCTCTTGGTAACTCTCTCTCTCTCTCCCTTCTCAATCGACGACGCTTCCCCCTCCCCCCCTCATCACCAATCAATTCTCTCAATTTTCCTCTCTTCAATGATGAACAATCATTGATTTTGCATGAAGGACACTTGGACTAAGGGGGAAAAACTTGGCAAAATCTTCATGCAAAAAGAGTGGGCCTCTCATGGGCCGGTTCCTCCTTGGTCGACGGCCCAATGGGGCTCCATCCGGCCGGGCTTGAGGCCAGCTTGGCCGACAGCTCCTCCTCCACCTTTGGGCTTTGTGGTTAGGCCCAAATGGCCGAAGGGTGGGGCTTCTTGTGGACTGGTCTTGAGCTAGAATTTTGGCCCACACCCCATCCTAATAATCCTCCTTAAACCTAAATTTTGTAAACACCTAATTGAAATTTATAATTCACAAAAATTTGCAACCTAATTTAATAAGTTCCAATTCATAATCCACATGGCCAAAAATAGAATTTTTCTATCAAATAATTACCCACCAAAAGCTTGGCCAAAGTTTTAATGCAAGACATGAATTAGAGCACCCCTAAAGATTGGCAAGGAATTCTAGGATGCCACATTGGTGGTAAGCCTTTGGCATCCAACAATTGGCGATGACCGGCCAACGACTCGTGGACGTTTGGCATCTAATGACCGACGGTTGGCGACAAGTTGCCAGAATTCGGTGGCTGATGGTCAACATCCGGTGGCCGACGGCTAGTGGTCGAGGCCGGTGGCTGGTGGCCGGTGGCGGGGAGCCGGGTGGCGGGATTCCGGCATCTCATGGGCAGCAAGTGGGCGACGAGTGGGCGACGAGTGGTGACGAGAGTGAATGAAGAGGAATATTTTGATTTCTCATTTTTGTTGCAGAAATAGAAAAGTAAAAACTTTTAACTTTTGATTTATGCTTCAAATCTATTTCTGGAATAGCAATCTATTCCAGAAATAAATAAATAAATGAAATTGTGTTACCAAACGGATTTCTATTCCAAACCTATTCCGAGGAACAGAAAAACAAAGAAATAGGGAAACATAAATGTTGTCATGCGCGCCCTAACTTACTACATATATACACATATAGTTGAATTCATTTTTTCTTTTGTAAAGAACATGAATGCTAGATGAGTGGAAAATTTAAACTTTTTTTTATCTAAATAAGGGTATGTTTGGTAACACTTTGAGATTAACTGATTCTCTTATTTTATTTTCGGGAACAAAAAAAAAGTAGAAATCCGTTTGGTAAATTTTTTGTTCTCAAGAAATAAAAATCCGTTTTTTGTTCTCAAAAATATATTTGAAACATAATCAAGAATCGGAAAAAAAGTTACTTTTTATTCTTGGGAATAATTCCTAAAATCAATCTAAGTTTTTTCTTTTCTCATCTCTTTTCTTTTGTTCTTCTTCCTTTTGGTCGGTTGTTGGCCTCGGCTATGGCTGGCGACTGGCCAAACGATGGCTGACGACACCGAGCCATGGCGAGGCTCGTCAGCCTGAGTCTTGCTGTGGTTGGGTGAGGCTTAGCCTCGCCTTGGCTGGGTGAGGTTGACCTCGCCTAGATTTAGCGAGGCCAAGCTCGCCCAGCCACTAACAAGGCTTGGCCTTACCAAGCTCCCGCTATGCAGCCTCGCCCAACCACGATGAGCCTCTAGCAAGCTCGTTGGACCTCGATCGGCTACAAAGAAGGAGGAAGAATAAGAGAAAAAAATAAAATAAAGAAAAATAAAATAAAAGTATTAAAAAACAAAAAGACATAAAAAAAAATTTGAGAATTCTACCAAACATATTTCTATCTCGGGAATAGAATTTTGTGCATTATCAAACACACTCTTTTACTAATAAATTGTTCTCGAGAATAGAATAAGAAAAAACCGTTTCTAATAAAAAATTGTTCTCGAAACAAAATCGTTACCAAAACGCGCCATAACTATACAAGTCAATGGTTTCTATCTTACAAACCTTTGACTTTTTCATTATTTTTTATCTTATTCCCTTTTTTATCTTAAAAACCTTTTAACTTCACTGTTTTGATATTATTTCCTTTTCTCGATTGATTTGCGCTTTTTATCACCCACATATATAATTAATAACTACATTTTTTCCAAACATAGATAATTAAACTTACTAATAACCTCTTTATCCATTGCATGAATCCATTTTAAATTTTCAAAAAAAAATTAGTGTCGAACAATTAAGCTTTTTTATATAATTAATGTAAAAGATAAAGTAATATGTGCAGGGGAAATGGTAAAAGAATTCAATTATGTGATGATATGGCCCAATCACAAAGTTTTATTTTACCCAACTTTCTTGTTGTTTATAGTTGTCGATTCTTAAGTACCACGCAGTGGGACCATGCAAAATTCACACATAGTGACCTTTGAATGCAATATGGACAATTTTGTAGCATTCATGTCAGATTTACATTTACGTTACTACATGAATGTCAATAAAACAAAAGAACACGAGGAATTCGTATTTAGGTATATGCGTACATGTGTATGCACAAGTTTTACATTACCTTGAGCATTTCCATAAACAGAACTCTCAAGCAGATAACTCCCTTCCAATATTTCCATATGAAGTTTTTGCACGAGAACTTTCTTCATCCATTTTTCGAGGTAATTGTAGACGGAAATTTTCAAAAAAAAAAAAAAAATCTGCGCTTTTGGAGATGATCATTTCACGACAATGCCAAATGAAGCGACAAGCAAGCTTATCTGCCACATAAGTTTGGATGATAGAATTACGGTAGATGATGGGATCACGGGTTCCCACTCTTGACCACCTTGAGGAGGATCGCTAGTTTCCTATCACAAGAAAACCAGGAACAAATTGAATTTACCGAGTGTGCCGTTAGTGTCAACTTTCAATTGTAGAGATTACAAAACTTGAAAGATTCGTAATACAATTAAATTGAAAACAAGTAATAAACATAATCTTCAAGAAATGGAGCTCAGAAGAACCAAATGCAATTGGCTGTATATGAGATGTTGTAAAAGAAGTAAAGAAGGTAAAGAAGTGAATGATCCTTATGTTGAATAGCAAATGGAATTAGACATGCAACAAATTTCATGAAAGGCAGTGCAAGGGCGACACATGAAAGACATCATAGTCAAGAGTGGGAAACTCGAGACACCGGTCTTGAGTGTACAGGACCAAACCGAGTCACAATTTCAAAACCTAATCGTGGCCGAGTACCATTGTCAAGGCGGAGACATCAAGTACTTTACGAATTATGTGACATTCATGGATTGCCTCATAAACTCTTCAAAGGACGTCAAGGTGCTCTGCCGTGTAGGGATTATTAAGAACTACTAGAGTGATGACGATGTGGTTGCACAAATGTTCAAAAAGATAGGTGACTACGTCACTCTATCCAATTTCTATTACTCTGAGATCTTCAAAAATGTGAATGCGTATTGTTACAATACAGGAGGTGGAACGTTGGGATAGCGTAACTGAGGAGGGAATATTTTCATATGCCTTGGGCTTTCTTGTCCGTTCTTGCAGTCATCATGCTGCTCCTTTTCGTAGCAGCTCAAATATTATTTAGTATTTTTTTCTTACGGAAAGCAAAAGTAAATGTGATCAATGCTAGTTCATATATTTCTCACAGCTCATTAAAATATCTAGAACATTGTACACGCAGTTGAGTTGATGAGATCTTAAAACGTAACTTTTAGCTCCTAATTTGATAATTTCTCAACGCGTCGTTCAACCGCACCAATCCAGAGAATTGGGCCAGCATATTTATATTTGCATTTATCGCAATTGTCTAAGCCATCTCGGTTGTGAACGCAATTACGGTTTCCTGCTGGGTAGGTAGAAAGTAGGGCTCTTTCACAGATGACTCTCTCCACGTGTTCCATGAAGTTTCGTGAAATGGTCCATTTTCACACGGTACAACGCAACTTGTGGATGACTTCATCCCTCTCTCTCCTGAAGTCAATATTTGGCGTTTCTTGCCTAGCTTTTGTGAGACCTTTGCATCTTCATCCAAGTTTTTGTGAGTCCAAGGACTACCTACAATGTGGAAGAGGTGGAAGAGAGACGTGACCGAGGGACCGAGGTGAAGGGGAATCACCTCCTCTTCCTCCCTTTCTCTTTCAGCATTTTCTTAGCCTCGGTCCTCGGATGCAGACAGCTGTTTCTCTCTCTGAAAAGTGATCGACAGAGGTGAAATGGAAGGAGGGTCAATTTTTTAATATCAACATACCCCACGAGTTCCACCTTCCCCGTCTATCATTATTTACCCCTTTGTAGGGAAAAACAAGCAGGAAAAGAAGGGAAGCCATTAAACTGAAAACCATATTTTGAGCATTGACACAGACACGCGACACAATATGATATATCGATATGTCATTTTTTAAAAAATAAAAAATTCTGATACGTTTAAACACGTTTTAGATTAAATATATATTTATATAAATATAAAAATAAATAATAATAATAAATATAATTAATTTATACTAAAAATATTAATTCAACATTTGTTAATATCATTTATCGTTTTAATTTGATAAAGATTGAATAAAAGATTCAAAAATTATAAACACAAAAGAGTAAATTTGAAGGAACAAGTTATGTTTTCTTATACTTGTTGGAATTTAGTGAGATTTCTTATAATCCCAAATAGAATTTGTAGTTCATGATATAGACTGGCTTGGCGCTACTCTACAAAACAAAGTTTGAGAAAAATGAAAATCTAGAACAAGAACTCTCGAAGTATGACCAAAGGAAAATGAAATAACTAAATTCACCATGGAAAATGTAAGAGATAACTCACAAGCTAATGACATAGATCAAAAGAGATAACTTATAGGTGACACTTGCGAGAGGCAGAATGAAGCAAAAATAAAAATAAAAAATCACAACTTTAAGTTTGCGGGGGTGGCGGAGCAACACCAACAAGAAAATGGGTGTTACATCATCACTCACGGGAATGTCAAAACTTATAAGTGAGAAACTTGAGAGTAATAATTTCTTCTTTCCCTTTTATTTTTGTTACTTTCATTATTTTTTCTTCATATATTTGCATTTTGACTAATCAAGTATTGAAAATTTTAAAATTGATCTCATGCGTGTTGAAATTTTGGACTCATGTGCCAGAGCGTGTCGGGAAGAGTTGACCACGTGTCGGATTTCCTGACATTTGTTGACTACATGTCCGAATGTATTGGAGCGTGTTGGACACGTGTTGGAGTGTCAAACATGACACAAAAACTTCCGAAGAGTGTCGGTGCTTTTTAGACTGCTATCCCTGTATCTGGGCTTTTTCCTCTCTATATTAAAGCACTTCATAAGTGGGATTTGAAGAGAGTGGAGAGAGCGGAGTGAAGAAGCTCCTTTCCTTGAACTCTCTTTTTTGTTTGGTTTGCTGATCGGGGGTCCTCTTGAGCTTGACAACAATGGCGGCGACGCTAGGCCTGTGCTCCCTCTGCTCCTATTCGCGCTCTTCTGCTTCCACATTGCAGGTATACCCACATGCTGGGTAGGTAGAAAGTAGGGCTCTTTCACAGATGACTCTTTCCACGTGTTCCATCAAGTTTCGTGAAATGGTCCACTTTCACATGGTACAACGCAACTTGTGGATGACTTCATCCGTCTGTCTCCTGAAGTCAATATTTGGCGTTTCTCGCCTAGCTTTTGTGAGACCTTTGCATCTTCATCCAATTTTTTGTGAGTCCAAGGCCTAACTACAACGTGGAAGAGAGACGTGACCGAGGGGCCGAGGCGAAGGGGAACAACTTCCTCTTCCTCCCTTTCTCCTTCAGCATTTTCTTAGCCTCGGTCATGTTATAGATAAAGCCAAATATTTTTTTTTAGGGGCTTTTTTGTCTTTTCTATTAGATTTCCTTTTAGGTTAAAATTGGTACCTATATATTAGCGATGGAAAAAAAACCCTAGCCGTCAAGACGCTAAAAAAGGAAATAGAGAAGCAAGAAAAAGAGAGAAGAAAAAAGTGAGTTTTTTATTGATGAGTGTTATCAATCTCTTTGTGCCTTGATCTTGAGAGAAAATCGTTATTGTATTCCAACTTTTTCAAAGTCTAGTGGATTCGCAGAGTACCTCTGCATGGAGACGTAGCCCAGGTTTGGGTGAACTTCGATAACAAATTTTCTCGGTGTGTTCATCTAATTCTACTCTTTTATTACTATATTTTGTCTAGTGAATTGTTTGCGAGCGTTATTTTTCTGGAATTGATGTGCGATTTCGTAACAACTGGTATAAGAGCCTGGGTTGGCTAATCGAGAACATCGAGGGTTTTTCGATGACGTTCGATTGAAAGCAAACAGGATGGCAAAAGATAAAATCAGAATCGATAAGTTCAATGGAGAGGATTTCGGATGGTGGAAACTACAAATAGATGATTATCTTTATCAAAAAAAAATCTCTATGCACCACTTGAGGGTTGGAAACCCGAGATGGCGGAAGTGGATCTGACAGCAAAAGCCGGATGGAAAATTCTTGATCGAAAGGCATTAGGTGTGATTCGTCTAGGGTTGACGAAAAAGACAGGGCACCACATTGCGAAAGCAAAAACTGCAAAAGAAGTCATGGATATTCTAACGAATATTTTTGAGAAGCCGTCCACATCAAATCAGGTATTTTTGCTGAAGAAACTGGTTAATATGAAGTTATCTGATAGAAGTTTTGTGGCAGAGCATATTAATAGTTTCACGCGTTACGGTTAATTGGAATCCGCAGCATAAATTTAGATATGAAGCTTCAAGCTTTATTATTTTTATGTTCTCTTCCGAAAAGCTACAATACCACGGTCTGCGAGAAATTTCAAGCACCATGAAGGATGATTTAACTCTTGATGATGCTGTGAGTAGTATCATGGATGAAGAGATGCGAAGGAAAGTCTCAGGTGGAGATAATTTTTGTGCATCTACATCTTCAACGGCACTTGCAGTGGAGAACCGTGGAAGAAGTAAAAGTAGAGGAACTTTCAACGGTCGTGGCAGATCACAATCAAGGGGTAAGAGACAGGTTGCAAAAGATGAGTGTTGGTTTTGTCACAAAACCAGACACCGGAGGTTTCAGTGTGAAGCCTACAAAAAGAAGCAGCAAGATGAGAATTAATGTGCTAATGTAGTTAGCGATAAATCTTTGCTAGATAACTTGTGTTTGTCTGCAGGGTTTGACTTGACAACAGATAAATGGTTTATTGATTCCGACGCTTCTTTTCATTGCACCTCACAAAGAGACATATTTGATGATTATGCCAGTGGAGATTTTGGACAAGTGGTTGTGGGAAACGGCCACATGTGTCCAATTGTTGGGAAATGAACCGTGACTGTGAACATCTCAAGTGGAGGACGTCTAGTTTTGCGTGAAACTAGGCATATTCCGGAATTAAAGAAAAATCTAATTTCAACCAGTAAACTTGACCAAGAAGGTTTGGTAATAACTTTTGGTTACGGAGAGTGGAAGATAACCTCAGGGGTAAGAGTAGTAGCAAAGGGAAAGCGTACGGTAGGGGTGTGCAACCGGACCGGGTTTACCCAATTCCCGGTCCGGCCCACCCGGAAAACAGGGTCGGGAACCGGTTCTGGTTAAAACCGGGCCGGGAACCGGTTCCCAAAACGCAGACCCTGTTTAAACCGGTCCGGGAACCGGTTCCAATGGATTACCCACCCGGGAACCGGTTCGATCGGACCGGTTTGGGAACCGGTTGGCGAAACCCTAATTTTGTTTCTTTCTTTACCTTGCAAAGGCGTAGACGCAAAGAACCAGTGCTCGACCCCTTCCTCTCGCGCTCCTCTCTCGATTCCCTCGCGCTCGCACCACCGCTGCCAAGCTCCTCCTCCTCCCTTGCCCCGCCGCCCCGGCCGTCACCGTCACTGTCGTCGTCACCCCCGACAACCTCCACCTGCTCGACCCCTTCCTCGCCTCCTCCTCCTCGCTCCAGCCTCTTGTCTTGCCGCGCCACACCCACCGCGGGTGTGCTTCGTCGCCAAAGTCCGCGCCCTCCGCGACCTCCACCTCCTGCTCCTCTCCCGGTGGTTCGAGTCCCACCCCTCCCCGCCTTGCGCAGTCGTCTCCGACTTCTTCCTCGGGCGGACCCACCACTTCGCCCACGACCGCGGCGTCCTGCGAGTCGTCTTCTCGCCGTCCGGCGCGTTCAGGAAGCTGCCGCTGCCTCGTTGCTCCGCCCGAGCCCCATTGCCGACGTCTGCATCCTGGTGAGCTCCCCCGACCACCCCTGCTTCTTTCTTTCTTTCTTTTCTCTTTCTTTTTTTTTTTTTTTTGGTTTAGCAGAATGTCTTTGTTACTCCTTCTTCTGCAATTTGATTGTCTTTATCTAGTTAATCAGTTGAGGAGGAATGTCGATTTAGTTACTAGCACTAGGATGAGAGCAGATGCGTTTAAATTGCTCTTCGACGTGTTAGAACGGCCTTAGCAAGTTTCAAGGTAGAATGAAAGCAAATGCATTGGAATTCTTCTTTTAGTCTACTGTGACTCAATGTATGGTTTTTGTTTGCTCCTGATGAACTACGTGGATCTCTGTCACGCTTATGGATCATCTTTGCAAAAGGTTCAGATGGAATGTTTAGAGAGAAAAAATGAGTTGTTAGGTTCTATACATGGAATTGCTTTATCAGAGTGTGCAATATGTAGTGAAAAGAGACATCGTTTGAGGTTTCTTCACTTTTATCCGCGACGATCCGCTGATGTTGCTATGCGGTGCCTAGATTACGAGAGGGCTCTGTGTGCATTTTAATCTCCTGAAAAGTTCTTGCACAGCAATGGCATTTGCCAATGCTATCATCTAGTCTTAGTACTTCTTGACAATGTTACGAGATGACATATTCTAAGGCTTCTATTTGCGTTGAATTTTATCTATACTATCGAATTAATGAAGTTTAAAGTTGTTATAATTAAAGCAAGTTGCTGGTCTTTGTCTTCCCATGAGCATATACGTTATCTTCATGTGTATAAGTGTGCATAGCGGTGAAGAGTGCTCTTCAATTTTTCTCCTGATGTGGTAATGGCTATTCATAAAATGAGCTATTCATTACCTCGAAAAGGGAAAGGATTGCTCAGTAAAACAATTGAACCTCACCTATTCTGACCTTCTTGGCAATAGTCAAGTGAGTTCTCCATGGCTGAGGTTCGGTTACTTGGTTTTGTTGGTCCGGCCTTTTTGTTATAGCAAATAACTCATCTAGACTTGCTTTTCTAAGGTTAATTTTTATGCAAAACAGGTTCCAATATAAACAGGGTCAACCCTGTTCCCGGACCGGAAAAACAAGGTGGGCCGGGAACAGGGTCCAATGAAAACAGGGTAGGGAACAGGGTCTAGAAAATGAGAACCGGTTATAACAGGGTAGGGAACAGGGTCCAGGTCTAGACCCTACCCACCCTGGACCCGCTCACCCCTAGCGTACGGGTACACTTTACCTTCTCCAATGAGACAATATCAGTGATATGGTTGCAACTACAATAGCTACAGGTAATTTATCTACTCTTTGGCATTATCGTTTAGGACATCTTGGTGAAAAAGGTGTAAAGCAGTTACACTCGAGAAAGTTGAGTTAGATTTTTGTGAGAGTTGCATTTATGGAAAATAGAAGGCTATTAGTTTTCAATTGAATGGGCGACAAAATAAAGGCCAGAAGCTAGAGTTGGTTCATACTAATGTATGGGGACCTGCTCATGAACTCTCTTATGGTGGTAAGAGATATTTTGTCACCTTCATTGATGATGCAACAAGAAAGACTTGGGTCTATGCTCTTAAAGAAAAATCAGAAGTATTCAGGATATTCAGAATGTGGAAGACCATGGTAGAAAAAGAAACAGGTTATCAGATTAAAGTTTTGAAATATGATAATGGTGGAGAATACACAAGTAAAGAATTTGCAAAATATCTGAGTCGAGAAGGCATACACGGGCTAAAGACTGTTCCTAAAACTCCTTAAGAGAACAGTGTAGCTAAAAGGATGAATAGGACTATTCTAGAACGTGCGAGATGCATGAGACTACACGCAGGTCTCCCGCTACACTTATGGGCTGCCACAGTTAATGCAGTTGTTTAACTTATCAACAGAAGTCCATCTAGTGCGTTGGATGGAGAAATACCACAAGAGCGGTGGTCAGGTAAAAAGATTAATTATTCACATCTAAAGGTGTTTGGTTGTATTGCATATACTTTAATTGATAGGGAGGATAGAAAAAAGCTTGATGCTAAGTCCTAGACGTGTGTCTTTATCGGATACGGTGGCGACGAGTATGGCTATAGACTTTGGGATTATGAGAATAACAAAGTCATCCGCAGTCGCAATGTGGTATTCCATGAAGAAAAGATGTACAAGAATCGTCAGACAGAGATAAAGCATGAGAAGGTAGTACAACCAGAGTATGTTGAATTAGACATAATGCCCGTGAAGATGTTTCCAATAGATCAAAGTTCACCTGAAAGAGAGGTTCAAGATGAGCCTATTATCAGTGAAGAGGTAGTTCAAGAAGAACGTAGTAATTCGGAGCAAACGAATGACCCTGAAGTACTTGTCTTAAGAAGGTCTACACGTGTGAGAAAGCCAAAGGTAATTTTTGATTCATCAGCTAATGCTGTTCTGAGCCATGTCTTATATATAGATTCGGGAGAACCGGAGACTTATGATGAGGCAAAGGTAGACACGTCTCACTTGCAGTGGGAGTGTGCTATGAAAGACGAGATGAGCTCGTTACTTCATAACAAAACTTGGGAGTTGACCAAGTTGCCCACAGGTAAAAAAGCTTTATTAAACAAATGGGTGTACAGGGTTAAGAATGAAGCAGATAGTAGTATTAGATACAAGGCAAGACTTATAGTCAAGGGCTTTTCTCAAAAAGAAGGGATCGACTACTCCAAGATATTTTCACATGTAGTGAAAATGACATCAATTAGAGTTCTACTAAGTTTAGTAGCAGTGGAGGATCTTTATCTTGAGCAGTTAGACGTAAAAATAGCATTTTTACATGGTGACTTAGATGAAGAATTATACATGGCACAACCTAAGGGTTTTGAAGTCAAAGGTAAGGAGCACATGGTATGTCACTTGAAGAAAAGCTTGTATGGCTTGAAACAAGCTCCGCGGTAATGGTACTTAAAATTTGATGGTTTCATGCAAGAAAAAGGATTTGCACATTGTGAGTTTGATCACTGTGCTTATTTTCGCAAATATGATTATGGTGACATTATGTATCTATCTTTATATGTGGATGACATGCTTGTGGCTAGTTCCAATATGAAGAGAATCGTAGAAGTGAAGAAGATGTTATCATCACAGTTTGCTATGAAAGACTTGGGAAAGGCCAAGAATATTTTAGGCATGAAAATTATCAGGGACAGAAAAAACAAGAAATTATGGTTGTCGCAGGAAGACTATGTGAACAAGGTGTTAAAGAGATTTAACATGGACAAGGCAAAACCGGTTGCAAATCCTCTAACAAGTCACTTCAAACTTTCCAATGATATGTGTCAAAGCACTCAAGTTTTGAAAGATGAGATGGCGGTAGTTCCATATGTATTAGCAGTGGGGAGTTTGATGTGTGACATGGTGAGCACGAGACCAAACATTGCACAAGCAGTGAGAGTTATAAGTCGATATATGCAGAACCCAGGTAGAGAGCATTGGAATGCAGTTAAATGAATATTGAGATATCTAGTAGGTACTTCGAATTACTCACTTTGTTATGGTGGTACATCTCTAGAGTTGCAGGGTTATGTAGATGCAGATCATTCAGGTGATCGAGATAGTGGTAAGAGTACCACTGGATATGTCTTTACAGTTGCAAGTACAGCAGTGAGTTGGATATCTCAACTACAAAAGATAGTGGCTTTATCGACGACAGAGGCAGAATATGTAGCGATTACAAAAGCCTCCAAGGAAATCATGTGGTTACAAGATTATATGGAGGAGTTACATCGAAAACAACCAGTCAGTACACTGTGGAGTGATAGTCAAAGTGCAGTGCACTTAGCAAAGAATGCAGCTTATAATTCAAGGACTAGACATATCAAAAAGCATTATAACTTTATCAAGTCAGCATTGAAAGATAATAAATTAAAGCTACAAAAGATTGATAGCTCGAAGAATCCAGCTGACATGATGACCAAGGTAGTAGACAGAGAGAAGCATATTTTCTGTACTATTACCATTGGTATTACTCCATGTTGATTGATGAGGAGTATCGCAGAGGCACTAGTTTTTCAACTACTATTTTTTGAAGAAGATGGATGCAAAGTTGCTTGGTGCTTTGGTATATTTGTCTTCCAGTGGGAGATTGTTATAGATAAAGCCAAATATTTGTTTTTATGGGCTTTTTTGTCTTTTCTATTAGATTTCCTTTTAGGTTAAAATTGGTACCTATATATTAGCGATGGAAAAAAACCCTAGCCGTCAAGATGCTGAAAAAGGAAATAGAGAAGCAAGAAAAAGAGAGAAGAAAAAAAAGTGAGTTTTTTCTTGATGAGTGTTCTCAATCTCTTTGTGCCCGATCTTGAGAAGATCGTCATTGTATTCCAACTTTTTCGAAGTCTAGTGGATTCGCAGAGTGCCTTGCGCGGAGACGTAGCCTAGGTTTGGGTGAACTTCGATAACAAATTTTTTGGCGTGTTTATCTGATTCTACTCTTTTATTACTATATTCTGTCGGTGAATTGTTTTGCGGCGTTATTTTTCTGGAATCGACGTACGATTTCATAACAGGTCCTCGAATGCAAACAGCTATTCCCCATTGACTCTGACATCCTTGATTCACAAGTCAAACTTTTGTCAC
The DNA here is from genome assembly GCA_016097615.1 of Eucalyptus dawsonii. NCBI lineage: Eukaryota > Viridiplantae > Streptophyta > Magnoliopsida > Myrtales > Myrtaceae > Eucalyptus > Eucalyptus dawsonii. The sequence continues at coordinate 37,105,613 of CM027878.1, read as the reverse complement.
TCTGTTTCTCTCTCTGAAAAGTCATCGAGAGGTGAAATGTAAGGAGGGTCATTTTTTTAATATCAACAGACCCCACGAGTTCCACCTTCTCCGTTTGTCATTATTTACCCCTTTGCAGGGAAAAACGAGCGAAAAAGAAGGGGAGCCATTACAGTAAAAATCGTACTATTAGCATTTTCATAGACATGCGACACGATATGATACGTCGACACGTCATTTTTCAAAAAATAGATAATTCTGACACGTTCCGACACATTATATATTAAATATATATTTTTATATATAAATATAAAAATAAATAATAAAAAGAGAATATAATTAATTTATACTAAAAATGTTAATTCAATATTTGTTAATATCATTTATTATTTTAATTTGATAGAGATTGAATAAGAAATTCAAAAATTGCAAACACAAAAGAGTAAATTTGAAAGAACAAGTCATGTTTTCTTATACTTGTCGAATTTAGTGAGATTTCTTATAGTCCCGGATAGAATTCGAAGTTCATGATATTGGATCTTGGTGCTACTCTACAAAACAAAGTTTGAGAAAAATGAAAATCTAGGACAAGAACTCTCTAAATTCACCATGAAAAAAGTAAGAGATAACTCACAAGCTAATGACATAGATCAAAAGAGATAACTTATAGGCGACACTTGCAAGAGGCAGAAAGAAGCAAAAATAAAAATAAAAAATCACAACTTTAAGTCTGTAGAGGTGGCAGAGCGATACCATCGAAAAGAGGGCCGTTCCATAAAAGACATTCAATAAAATATTTGAAATGAAAAAATTCCACATAAAATATTTGGTCAGAATTGGCACTCAAATAATTGATTTTTCGCCGAGATGACACTCAAGTGAGTAAAAAAAAAAGGTTTTGGCCTCAAGTGAGCGCCACTACGAAAGTTTTGGTACTCATAATATTCTTATGCCCATGTTTCATCATATGTATGTATCACTTATATGGACCTTGAAAGACATTCATAAAGATTACCATGAATGAATGACCATTCGTGATCTATCTATTCATGTTTGGCATACTAGACTCTGGCTCACCCAATACTCAAAAATAAAATGCAAACTTCAAATTAGTCACAATAAAGATGTTATGAATGGGGCAGCCAAAGACTGGATTGGTCACCCTTAGATTAAAGTAAAGAGTACTTCTCTTTTACTTTATTTGCTAAAATTTATTATATTATAAATGTTATGAAAATTTGCACGTGAATTTACGTGCCAACATTTAACTATTCTAAAAGTTTCGCATAAAAAAAAAAAAAAGGTCAACATATGTAATTTGCTAGATTTAGATTAATTAAAAAATAAAGATCAATTCAGATAATTACCATACTAGTCACTTGCAATAAATAGACCACATATATAATGGAAATTGAACATGGATGATTGAGAAACCCTGGTAAATTATCTTTTCTTGAGTTAAATGCCAGTAAAAAATAAGGCTTTTTAAGTAAATAGAATAGGAATGAACCAATAAGGTGTTAAGTCAGATGGCAAAAAAGTCTGCTCTTCTTGGGATGTTGGATTTGGATCTTGTTAGGAGCACTCCCAAAGAAAATCTTATGCACTGAGTCGATGTGATTGAGGGCGAACTTAAAATTATCGGAGGAGGTGCACTAGTCATGGTGCACGAAAGCTAATCGGGAACCATTAAACCTGAATCTTCAACTTAAGGTGATGATTAACTACATAACTTTTTTTGTAAAATGTTGGATAATACCGATTCTCAACTTAATATAACGACATTTTTCATGTAATATAATCTTTAGTTTGAGTGGACTACATAGGTTTTTTCTAAACACGAGGTTAGTAATACAATGTGGATAGGATTTCTCTATTAATCAAACGATAGTAGTCTTTGTCATTTTCTCCTATGCTAGGCATTTTTCACAGGGAAAATTTGCCATGTCTGGGGTAAGGCGACATGGGGCACAGATTCCTCATGCCATGAATCCATACCCTATCCACCGATGCAAATCGGTGTAATTAGTCATGCCAATTCACTAAGAAGAGAAGAAAGGAATATAATTTTTACATTCACATAATTTTCATTTCACCTTAGAAACCTTTTCTGACATGTTTCGTATACGTCAAACTAACCTCTAGAAAGGTAAGGTTGTACAAAATAAAGCTAAACTTGTTCTACAAGGATATTCTCAAGAAGAAGTGATAAATTATGATGAGAGGTGCACTCATTGGGTGATTTACGTCTATTATTTGGTAGACATGTTATTATGATTCCATCTTATTTCAAATGAATGTGATAGTATCTGTCTAGATTGTTTTATTAAATACAAAGTTCTATGTAGAGCAATCACTAGGCTTTGAAGATCCTAGATGATAAAATTGTGCTTACAAGCTCTAAAAAGCTTTACGTGGTCTCAAGCAAGCTCCATACTTGGTATGAGAGATTATGTAGTTTTCTAATTGACAACAGTTTTGAAACAAGTAAAATAAACACAACTTTGTTAATAAAGAAGAACGACGAATATATTTTGTTAGTGTGAACATATGTAAATGACATGATCTTTGCTTCTGCTAATGAGAAATGTGCAAGAATTTTCCCAAGTTTACGTAAAATGATTTCAAAATGAACATGATGAGTGAACTTCTTCTTGCTCAGATTTCAAGTAAAACAAATAAAGCATATAATGTTTATACATCAAGAAAATATGTAAAAAATAATTAAAAAAAGGTCAAGAATTTTTTTTTATTTTGGTAAAAAAAAAGGTCAAGAAGTTTGGAAATGAAAATTCGAATTTTTTTAAATTACTCTATGTATGTCCTATTGGATTAGATATACGAAAAATACAGTATAATATATTCTATTGAAAGGTGGTATTTTCTAGCAATACCCCAATAATTTCCATCTAGTAGTCATCATTAATGCAAAAAAAAAAAAAAAAATTCTTATGCATGAGTCTTATTTGCATATCGGGTATAGGCTTAATAGGAGTAACTAACTCCAAAAAAATGAACTCATCATTAATGGCAAGTGACAAATAAAAACTCTCCTTTATACGGGATAAGTGCACTGACTTGTTGCGTAAGTGCAATTGAGTCCTTAAATTTTTTCAAAAAAATATAATTAAATCGTAAAACTTGTTAAATTAATACAATTTAGGTCATTTATCGGTTTTATCCAAACTGGTAATCTAAAAAAGCTGTTTGCCTGTTTTCTTTTTAAAGAAAGATATTAATGTAGTTGTAACTTTAGGTATTTTAGGATGCGCATGACAACATTTCTATTCCTAGGAACTATTTATTTTCAAAAATAGTTCTTTTCTATTTCTACTCCGGGGAACAATTTACGAGTAAAATAAGGTGTTTGATAACTATACAAAAATTTTATTTCTGGAATAGAAAAAGAATAGAAATGCATTTGATAAAAATTAATAATTTTTAGTATTCTTTTTTTTTCTTCTTGCTCACAAACCACTGACTACCACCCGTTGCCGCACGACCATTGCTTGTTGTGGTCGGTAGTCGGTGGGTTGTGGGCAGCAATTCTGCGGCGATGGTCAGTGGGCTATGGGCGACAATCTCGTGGTAGTGGTCGCGATCCCTCTTTGCGGCAAAGCGGCATGTCGGCGACGGCGCGGCGGGCAGCAACGGTGGTTGGTGGCGGTCGTCGGCCGGTGGGCTGTGGGTGGCGACGACCGTCGTCGGTGATCGGGAGGCGGTGGCAACAATCGCCGGCGGTCAACTGCTGGCGGTCAACTGACAGTGGCTGCGGGCGGCCGAAGGTGGCCGACAGTTGGCAGGCGATTGGCAATGGCCGCAACAAGGAAAAAGAACAAAAGAAAAATAGAAAAGAAGGAAGGAACTTATTTCTAGAAGTTGTTCCCGGGAAAAAAAAGCTATTTTTTTCTTGTTTCTATTCCAAATCTATTCCCCACCACTTTTCTATTCGAGAAATAGAAAAATAAGTTGGTGTTACCAAACGGATTTCTATTCTTTTTTATTCCGATGAACAAAATAATAGAAATCGAGAGAAACAGAAACGTTACCATGAAGGCCCTAAAAATACAAATAAAAAAGTTAGAAGGAAAAACTTCATTTCAAGATTTTTGCGGAATTGTTTGCTCCTGATTCTCAAGCTCACTACTTATTCCACCAGCCATTGAAGTAGATTGCTTCCAGTCTTCGAATCGAACATGACAGTCCTTGGGAAGTACGAATGTAGTTCATAACTCTCGATTATTTATAAGGATTTGAACTCACTAAACCATCATAGGACAATAACAAATTCAAAGTACATTAAAAATGCAAGTGAAAATATTGTATAGATCTAAAGTGAAGCCCTTTTTTTTTCTACACATGATCCACCTCCTCCTATTCTAATTTTAGAATTGTGAGATTTTGTACGACTAATATCAATTATTGTAAAAGCTGCTTTTAAAATAGTTGATAGTGACAATTGACAGTGATTCCATAAAATTTCACAAGAACATCTTCGATGCATAGAATACACCGTAGTCATATCTAATTTCGATCCCCAAATTGATCTCAAAATTGATGAGGAACCAACTATTCTTCTCAATTAGTTGAGCGCCAACCCCCCTCTTTAATCTTCTTAGACGACATGGGCTGTGGCCCTCGCCTCAAATCTCTGGGGGAGGATTGTCTTCTTGCTGTAGACGCTGTAGGTTTGGGCTAGGATCGCTGCCATCATTACTGGAGGGACGAGGGTCGCTAGTGCCAAGGTCGCAGATGACCTAGCGGGCAAGTGGCGAGGGCTGCCACCTCTTCTGGCTCACTCACCACACGCGCGCGCGCGCACGTGTTGTTTTCTTTTTCCAGCACGTGAAGGTGGTGGCAAGGGCCACGTTGGCTTTGGCCGAGTCCGGAGAGGGGATGCCGGCCCCTCACCAGTGTCAGGGTGGCCGCCACAACGCCACCGCCTCAACTGGAGCCACCACTGTCTTTCTCGACTCCGGCTTTTCCTCTATTTGATTCTTCCTTTTCTTCTAATTTTTTTTTCAGATTTTTATTTTTCTAAAATCTTGAGATCAATTTTATCGTTTTAATTTACTTTAATATTTTTTCCTAAAATGGTTGACATGGCAACCACATCATTGCCTCTCTCTTAAAAGAAAAATAAAAGATACGCTTTTTTCATTAACTAAATCAGACGGAGTTACCATTAACTAAATTGGAAGGAGTAAACGGTAAGACTTAGTTATACCAATTTAACACGTTTTAAATTTTCATTATACATTTTAAAAGTTTTTAAGACCCCATTGCACTTTCAAAACAAGTTTTAAAATTTTTAGTGCACTTATTGCTATATTTAATTGTTATAGATATTGAAGTTGATGAAACATTTTAATCCTATTTCTAAAAGGAAGTTCAATATCCAACTCAATGCACCATGTTTTATTCTAGTACCGAGCACAAATGGAAATATTTCATGCTAATTGAATAACAATTCAGAAGAAAATAAGATTCACATACTAAATATACGACGAAGGATGTTTAGCTCCTAATCATGATATGTCGTGACAAATGGGAAGAACCGGGCTCCAAAAGATGGATAATGTCACCAGCTTAATGACCACCCTTCCAACATGGAAGGGGGAGGTGAGGGGTTCAAATCCCCACCTTCTCAGGGGGGATGGGGATAGGGACGCGTAAGTTTCGAGAGTGGGTTGCGACTCCCACGCTCTGCAAGAGGTAGGGCACAAGTCTGCGAGTGAGTGTAGCCTAGGAATAGAGTAGGACTGACCAAAAAAAAAAAATGACCATACTAATTGGGGAAAGTGGTTTGTGTGGACAAAGACGAAATTAAAGAGCTTTTATCGACAACATATAAATGTAGAAAGCTTGGTGATAGTGAATGTAGAAAGCTTGGTCTAGATAATTAATACATTGATAACAGAACTCTTGCACCAAAGTCAAACCGTCCAATGGAGATTTTATCAAGAATTCTAGAACTCCATCGTTAAAATGGAAGAGCTACTTGATTTGGTGGGTCAAAATAGTTTTGATTGATCACTCAATGAGTCGATTAATTACACATCATTGACTCTGTTTTGTGAATATTCCTTTAGTTCCCGAAGATTAATCCGCAAAAAATTCTATTTGTAAAAAAAAAAATCAAATATTTATGGAGTAAATAGGAAAATGAGTTATTAACTTACTACATATATACACGTATAGTTGAATTTGTTTTATTGAATTTGTTTTATCTTTTTTAAAGAACATGAATGTTAGATAAGTGGAAAAATTAAATTTCTTATCTAAATAACTGTACAAGTTCGTGGTTTCTATCTTACAAACCTTTAACTTTTTCATTATTTTGATCTTATTCCCTTTTTTTATCTTAAAAACCTCTTAACTTCACTGTTTTGATATTATTCCTTTTTTCCCGATCAATTTGCCTTTTCCACATTTATAATTAATAATTAGATGTTTGCCAAACATATATAATTAAAATTACTACTAACCTCTTTATACATTGCATGAATCCATTTTAATTTTTCAAAAAACATCAATGACAGACAATTAAGCTTTTTTATCTAATTAATTTAACAATAAAGTAATATGTGCATGGGAAATGGTAAAAGAATTGAATTATGTGATGGTATGGCCCAATCACAAAGTTTTATTTTACCCAACTTTCTTGTTGTTTATAGTTATCGATTCTTAAGTACCACACGGTGGGACCATGTAAAATTCATACATAGTGACCTTTGAATGCAATATGGACAGTTTGTTTAGCAGTCATGTCAGATTTACATTTATGGGACTACATGAATGTCAATAAAACAAAAGAACAAGAGGATGTGTACATGTGTGTGCACAAGTTATACATTATCTTGAGCATTTCCATAAACAGAACTCTCAAGCAGATAACTCCGTTCCAGTGTTCCCATATGAAGTTTTTGCACGAGAACTTTCTTCATCCATTTTTTGAGGTAATTGTAGAAGGAAATTTTCAAAAAAAAAAAAAAAATCCACACTTTCGGAGATGATCATCTCACAACATTGCCAAACGAAGCGACAAGCAAGCTCATCCGCCACATCAGTTTTTTTTTTTTTTTGGTCGAATCAACAGATCATATATTAAACTTTCAACTTTGAGTTTACACTAAGCATAACGTCAGAATTCAAAAGATCTTGTAGAAACGGAGGAAGATAAAGGACCCAATTAGATGGAAGTAAGTAAGCTCGATGGGCCTTCGCAGCCCGGTCTGCAACAGAGTTTGTTTCCCTTTTGCAGTTTGAGATCCAAAGATTAGGGCATCGAAGTAGCAGCATCACACTTTCATTGAAGAGGGATCTGAGCTCCCACGATGTTTGAGAAGGGTTGCTGATGGCGTCCCCAAGGATTGAGCAATCAGATTCCAAAACCATTTGGTCCATTTCTCGCCCTTTCTATATCAAGAAGTGGAGTGTGAGATTAAAACCTTTCACCTTTGCTTGCAACGCTGAAGAGGCAGGGACGGAACTCGTGAAGCCATCAATCAAGATGCCAGAGGAATCTCTACACACAGGCCACGGAAGCGTCACTACAAGGAGACTGGTAAGCCGCATCTATATTGATTTTTAAGACTTCTTGATCCGGTGGATACCATATCTGATCTGTATCGATCTATTGTAGGCCTCGCCTCGACAAGGTTCCATTAGCGCATCGGCTACATCTGGTGTTTGCTAGGGCTGATTACACCACCTGCTCGGGGTTCGGTTGCTGTTGACGGAATATGGAATTATTCCGAGCTTTCCAAATGTGCCAGAGGATAGATGTTGTTGTCTCCAGATCTGGTAAGGCCTCCTTTCTTTCCATTATGTTGACAAACCAGCTTTCTATATGCTGCACTCTTGTTAAATCATACTTGATGTTGACTGTTGAGTGAAACCAAACATCTTGTGTCCATGGGCATAACAAAAAAAAAATGTTTAAGCGTCTCTAGTTCTTGTTTATTGCACATACAGCAAAGCGGGTCTGATAAGATATGTTTGCTGATGAGATTTTCTCTAGTTGCCAATGCGTTGTTGCAAACTGACCAAAGAAATGATCATAATTTAGGCATAGAATTCATTTTCCATATTGCATTCCATAATTTATGAGGCACCTGAAAGGACGAAGATGCTTGGTTGTTGTTGTTTTTGGTCTATTGTGCTCTGATAAGGTTGTAGCAACTCTTTACTGTGAAAATCCCATTCTGTTTTCCTTGCCAAATTAACCTGTCTTCCGTATACTGGGGTCGGACGGAATAGAAATGATTTCTTCCACTGTTGTTTGGTGAAGTAAGGCAGTATTCCAAGTGTTTTGTTCTGGTATTGCAAAATCAGCAACTTTTTCAAGTTCATCTATAGGAGCAGGCCCACCAATAATACCCTTGACCAGCCATCTATCCTCTCATATCTTGATTTGTTTTCCGTCACCAACAGACCATAGAATCTTTTCTGCGATAGAATCACGGCCTATCAGTATACTTTGCCAACCCCCAGAGGGTCTTGTGCCTTTAGTCGCATGCTAGAAATCCTAAGAGTGAAAAGGCCCTTTAGTACTCTACTAGAAAGAGAGGAGGGTTGCTGAACCAGTCGCCAAGCTTGTTTTCCAAGTAGAGCTCTATTGAAAGCGATAAGATCACGAAAGCCCAATCCCCTAGCATCTTTCCTGCTCTTAACAACTTCCCAGTTCTTCCAGTGTATTCTAGATTTGTTGTTATTTGTTTATCTCTAGAATCTAGCTATTTTATGTTCTATTTTTTTACAGATAGCAACTGGGATCTAAAAAATAGACATTGCATAATAAGGAATAGCTTGCACAACTGTTTTAATTAACACTTCCTTACCCCCTCTTGAAATAAGCTTCTCTTTCCAAGCTTCCAGCTTTGAATGAACTCAACCCAGGATCCACAAAAACATATCACATTTAGATTTTCCCCAGTCTAAAGGTATTCCAAGATACTTGCCAGTTTTGTTTAACACAGGAACTCTAAGTTCTCTGGCAAGATTCTCTTTCAGGGTTATAAGACATTCCTTACTAAAAAAACAAGCCTGATTTGTTTATGTTTATAACTTGCCCTGTAGCTAAGCAATATTCGTTCAAAATCAGAGCTAAATTCTAACATTCAATAAGCTTTGCATCTAGGAAGAAAATGGCATCATCTACGAAAAATAAGTGAGATAGGGTGGGACACCATCGGTTTAGTTTAATACCTTTAAGATTTCCCATGTCCACTGCATTATTGATGAGAGTTGATAAGGCATTGGCCATCAGGATAAACAGGTAGGGGGATAGAGAGTCTCCTTGTCTCAAACCTCTGGTTGGCTAAAAATAAGGTAATGATTCACCGTTAAATTTAACACTCAAAGAGACTGTAGTAATGCATTGCATGACCCAGTGAACCCATTGAGTATGGAATCCAAGCTTTAGAAGATAGTCCCTGAGAAAGTCCCATTCGACCCTATCATAAGCCTTTTGCATGTCTAATTTAAGCACCGCTTGAAATTGTTTTTTCCTTTTCCTAATTTTGATTTGGTGATGCACTTCTTGAAACACGATGATATCATCTTGAATTTGTTGACCTCCAACAAAAGCGCTTTGTTCTAGTGCTATCAATTCTGGTAGCCAAGGTTTGAGATGGTTAGCTAGTATCTTGGTGATCACTTTGCAAATAAAGTTGCAAAGGCTAATGGGGTGAAATTGGTCCAATCTTTCTGGGTGAGGAGTTTTAGGAATCAAAGAGACATAAGTCCGGTTGTACTTAGGTAGCATTACCCCTGTTTGAAAGAATTGCTGAACAGCTGTGATAATATCTTCTTGTAATATGTCCCAATATGATCGATAGAATTGACCATTTAAACCGTCAGGGCCTGGTGCTTTAGTTTCCCCTAATTAGAAAAGTGCTATTTTGACTTCTTCACTACTGATTTCTGTTATAAGACTTTCATTCATCTCCGCCATCACCCTTTGTTTGCATTGTCTAAGAGTTGGCCCTCTCTATTCCCTACAGATGTATATAATTTCTTGAAAAAAATAGAAGTCTGCTCTTTTAATTGGTTCGGTTCACGTACCCAATTATGATGATCGTCCTGCAACATGCTTATTCTGTTTTGCTGTCTTCTTTGAATTGTCATCCGCCACATCAGTTTGGATGATAGAATTATGGTAGATGATGGGGATGCGGGTTCCGGCTCTTGACCACCTTGAGGAGGATCGCTAGTTTCCTTTCACAAAAAAACCAGGAACAAATTGAATTAACCGAGTGTGCCATTAGAGTCAGCTTTCAATTGTAGAGATTACAAAACTTGAAAGATTCGTAGTACAATTAAATTTAAAACAAGTAATGAACATAATCTTCAAGAAATGGAACTCTGTAGAACCAAATGCAATTGGCTTTGTATGAGATGTTGCAAAGGAACTAAAGAAGTGAATGATCGTCATGTTGAATAACATATGGAATTAGACACACAACAAATTTCATGAAAGGCAGTGCGAAGGCGACACATGAAAGACTTCATATTCAAGAACGGGAAACTCAAGATACCGGTCTTGAGTGTACAAGACCATGCCGAGTCACAATTTCAAAACCTAATCATGTATGAGCAGCATCGTCAAGGCGGAGACATCAAGTACTTTACGGATTATGTGACCTTCATGGATTGACTCATAAACTCTTCAAAGGATGTCGAGGTGCTCCGCCCACGTAGGGATTATTAAGAACTATTTGGGTGATGACGAGGTGGTTGCGTACATATTCAACAAGATGGGTAACTATGTCAATCTATCCAATTTCTATTACTCCGAGATCTTCAAAAATGTGAATGCGTACTGTAATAAGAGGTGGAACTTTGGATGGCAAAACTAAGGAGGGAATATTTCCTTAGTCCTTAGGCTTTCTTGTCTGTTCTCGCAACCATCATGTTGCTCCTTCTTGCAGCAGCTCAAACATTACTTAGTATTCTTTCTTACATAAAGCAAAAACAAATGTGACCAATATTGATTCATATATTTCTCACAGTTTATTAAAATATCTAAAATATTTTACACGTAATTGGTAAAATCTTAATATGTAACTTTCAACTCCTAATTTGATAATCTCACAACACATCGTTTGACCGCACAGATCTAGAGAATTGGGCCAGCATCTTTATATTTGCATTTATCACAATTGTACAAGTTGTCTCCCTCGCGAAGGCAACTGTGGTTTCTAGCTGGGTAGGTAGAACGTAGGGCTCTTACACGCAGGATTCTTTCCACGTGTTCCATGAAGTTTCGTGAAATGGTCCGTTTTCACATAGTACAACGCAACTTGTGGATGACTTCCTCTGTGTTTCTCCTTGAGTCAATATTTGGCATTTCTTTCTTAGTCTTTCTGAGACCTTTGCACCTTCATCCAATTTATTGGAGTACCCTCCATCGTCGGAATTTTGTATAAATGGTTGGTGTAAGTTCTCTAACGCGGACTATATTAATTGATATTGTAATTTATCATTTTACGAGATTGGTTTAAAGTAAAATAAAATGTTTCTTAATTAGTCTAATATGGGGCTAGCTAATATGGGCCGAGTTGAGCTTGGCCAGTAATAAGAGGGCTTTGCTAAAAACTCTATAAATAGTGCTCAAGTTTCTTCTCTAACCCTAACACTCATAATTATCATCATAAATGAGCATTTACTAAGTGCTAAGGCTGAGGGGCCGTCTCATTGAGGTAGTGCTACTGGGAGTAATAGAGGAAAAGTTCTTGAGTTTGGATCATCGCAATTTTGCATCAAGAATGATAGTCCAATTCAGGTACGTAAATCTCTTTACTTGTTTATATACATTCTTATTTCTAGCTATGGAGATTTTAGGTTATGTTTTTGCATCTTATATGTGATATTAGGGCCTCCATAAATTAGAACATGAACGCATAATTTTTTGCACCATTTTTTTTATTAATGTCCAATAAAAATCAATTTTTAATTACAAAAACAGAATAGGATTGTCGAGACGAGTAAAACCGTGGTCAGTGCACCGTCGGGGGAGGTCGAATGCCCCCCTCCCCCACGCGCCCCCGTGCGTGGCCACGCGCTCCCACGTGCGGCGATGGCTAGTGTACGTGCTAGGGCCAACGTCATAATCACGTCAGCCACCAAGGTCTTGGCACGGGTTCAATCCGACCTGTGACTTGACCTGGTTGATCATTGACCGACCCGATTGACCCAACCCAGATTCGACTCGTTGACCCACTTGACGCGGCTCTCCATTGACCAAACCGGTCAACCGGTTGGATAGGGCGTTGACCAACCAGACTCGTGGTTGACAGGTATAACCGATCAGAACAGATGCTGACTAGTCTAATTGGTCAAACCGCCAACTCAAATCAGTCTGGGCTGTCCTATGAGTGCGCTTCACGCGCCCCACACTCTGGATGCCTCCACCGGCACGTCTAGACTCCGATTGGGCCGTTCTTGAAGTCTATGTGCTCGTATGGAGATGCTATACACTATGATATTTTTATTTTTTATTCTTGATAATTTTATAGATGTGAAAACCTTAAATACACATGTTTTTTTTTTGGTATTTTTAGGATATTTTTGTGTTTTTTTCCTTAGTTTTCTATAATTTTGGAAATACAGCTATAAGCTCAGGTATTTTTAGGGTATTTTTGTGTCTTTTTCCATAGTTTTCTATAATTATGGAAATACAACTATAAGCTCACATGAATATCATCACATAAAGAATGTGTGGAGCATTGATTCATTGATAATGTTCGACATATATCAATGAATGGGAGTAATGTAATTGGCATAACATGTGATTTTAGTGACAAATTATCCTCGTCACTAAGGTTAAAATCGGTATATGATGTATATGAGAAATAAAGTTTATATCCTTGGTATGAGAAAGTTTTCAAAAATTTAATTGAATTGTGACAGCTGAAGTGGCACACTTGATTGATTTTGAGAAATATCGATCTCATATAATGATAAGATATCTCATATTCTAATGCGTGGTCATATTCCCAAAGGAGATGATTGTGTATTAGTTCATGGAAGGATACATGATAGTATAGTGGAGGAGTGACTAATCCTAATGGTTTATACACTCAAAGGTGATGAATTCACGAAGATTAGAATGTATTATCATAGCTGTTGTCATGTGAGGAGTATACATGTATTTTGCTCAAAGAATATTATGTGATGATGCAAGTAACTCTTTGGATGTGTAGTTGCATGTCTTCAAATTACACATTGCTCACATTATGCTAATTATATATTGTTTGTTATTTTAGTCACCTTTTAATGTAATTAATAACTCCATAACTATTGAGATTTTTACTGTTCAAACTTTAAGTAATGAAAATAGAATTTTTTGTATGGGAAAAAAGCAATCTGATTTACCTGTTATCCATAAAGCATTCCATTTAGGAACACTTGAAAAATGGCTTACCAACTTACTACACTATTAAAAAGGATGATGAAAACTTTGATGGCTTGAAATTATGTCTTGTTTAATGCTCGAGATTAGGATATATCTGCAATGACTCTTTAACATATGATGTTTTTGACAAGGTTAGAGATTATGCAAGATGGTAAATTTGAAGTCTAAAAATCATACTCATAAAAAAACTCATGAAACCACATGTCATTCTTACAATTTGGATCCTAAAAAGGCATCCTTCAAGGGATGGCGACCGTTGCTTCTTTCAAAGAAGAAAGACCACATAAAAATAAACTATAGTAAATATACAAAAATTTGGTTAATGATTCTTTGACACTATTTATCAATCCAAATCTTATCATAAGCTAGTCCAATTCATGGTAGGTAGATAGAGGTGCAATAAATTTGTTGTGTTTATTATACGGGGATTCATAAATCTAAGGAAACCAAATCGGGATGAATGTAATGTTAAGAAACACATTTTATATACTTTCTTTGCGATGAAACTTAGTTTCCGTATCATATTTGAATATATTTAGCTATTTTTTAAATTAAAAAAATGTTATTTTTGTGTTCTTTAATTCAAATAAGATTGAGAACTACATTATGTCCAATGGATTGTACAGATTGTGTTTAACTCCCAATGATAATATACGTCAAGTCTACGGTCGAAAAGGTTGTTTCCAAAAGACTTTTGCCTAAGAATTAATCCCATGCATTAACGTCTAAAGAAAGAGTAGACAGGCTGATAATATTGACATTCTATCTACTCTTCAAAGTTACCTAAATAATTGCGTAGACTATTGTTGAAGTAAGATAACTAAGATAAATAATAAAACTGCAGTCTAAAGTTCTAACTTGTTGGAGGTCATCCATATTGATCTTAGTGAACCTTATATGATAACGTTGTATAGAAATTCTTATTTCAACACAATTATTGATGACTTTTTCTTTTGTACTTGATTAAGAAAAAGTCTGAATATCTAAATAAATTTAAGATTTTTCTTGGGACTAAAATCAAAAAAATAGTTGGAATAAGTCTTAAAGATTGTTAGACTTGACCATGCTGGTGAGTATTTTGGCAAGTATGATAACACTTGATAACTTAAAGACCCATTTGTCAAATACTTGGAAAATTCTAGGACGGTAACTTAATTTATTATGCCCAAAAATCCTAAATATAATTATGTGGCCAAAAAGCGCAATATCACCCCTATAGAGATTATGAGGAGTATGTTTAGTAGGAAATTTATCCAGCTTTCTATGGGGTGATGCTTTGAAAGAGATCTTTTCACATACAAAATCATATTTTACCAAAGTTGTTGCATTGACTCCTTTTGAGTTATGGACTAGATGTAAATCTAACTTGAATCATTTTAAAATTTAGGAGTGTTCGGCAGAAGTGAGGTTTTATAATCCAATGTTAAGTAAGTTGGAATCCAGAACCACTTGGCATTAAATTTTGTATCTTACCCAAATCATTCGAAGGGTTATCGATTTTATGACCCTAATGAAGGTACAAGAATTGTGGAATTACAGATGGTAAATTTTTTGGAATTTGAAGTAGTCACAAAGGATAGCTGCTCTCAAACTATTAAGGATAATAGTACAGTAGAAATCACTATGTTTTTGTCTGTCTATACAAATAATTGTGGAGTTTTCTACACCACAAACTAAGCCTATTGAGGTTCAAAATACTGTTATTGAGACAATTCTTGATGAAGTTTCTCAAGCCTCTTAGGTGCAGGATGAAATTGTTGTAATTCCACTCAGGCGATCTATTAAGGAGAGACGATTAATTATACCACAAAACTATATAGTCTATTTGTGAGAGCATGACTATGATATCAATTGCATTGTCGATCTACTGACTTATACAGATATTGTTTCTTATCCTCAATAAAAGATGAAATGCAACCTATGAAACATAATAGTGTTTAGGAACTTATTGAGTTGCCCGAAGATCACAAGCTCATTAGTTGCAAATTGATGTATAAGACTAAAAATGACTATAAAGAAAGATTGAGGAATTTAAAGCCAAATTGGTAGTTAAAGGGTTTCACTTAGAAAGAAATGGTGGACAATGAAGAATAAAAATAAAACTTTAGTCTCTTCTAAAGATTTTTCAAAGTGAACATGACATTAGTAGCTTATTTTGATATAGAATTACACAAAATAGATGTTAAAACTATCTTTCCAAATGGATACCTTGATAACGAAGTTTATATGGTCCAATTGAAAGATTTTGCAGCAGATGGTTCAGGTAAGTTTGTGTGTAGACTAAAAAGTCTTATTTGCGGCCTCAAGCAAGTTTCCAAACAATGTTATTAAAGTTTCATAGTGTTGTTACTTCATTCAATTGAGAACAAAATAAATTAGCGTATAAACTACAAGGTCAATAGGAGAAAATTTATTTTTCTCATACTCTACGTACATAATATCTTGCTTACAAATAGTGATTTTGAATTACTGCATGAGACAAAATATATATTATCAAAAAATTATCACTGGGTTAGTGCTAATAAGCTTTTGAAGTACTTAAAAAAGACAAAAGACTATATGTTGATTTACAAACATGTTCAAGTCCTGCAGCTAATAAGGTATTTGGATGTAAACTTTGATGGCTATTAGGATGGCATGAAGTTGACAACGGCATACATCTTTATGTTAGCAAGAGGTGCAATAAACAGAAATCTATGTCATTCTCTATTATGTAAGCGGAGTTTGTGATATGCTTTTCAGCTATTTCTAAGGTTATTAGGCTCCGGAACCTCATTGGAGAGTTAACTATATTTGACTTTATGAATAGACCCATACTGCTGTATTGAGACAATAACTCCGCAATGTTATTTATTAACAATAACAAATGTCTCAAGGAGTCTAAACATATGGTGACATTACAATATACTCTATTTCCACAAATGATATAATTGGAACTAACTAAAGGCCTTCACCCTTGTATTCTTAAACGACATGTCATTAACATGAGCTTAGGAGCATGATGAGATGCCGTTATTTAGTGAAAGCTATTTCAGTTTTGCTCTAATAAAGTTTACATCTATATTTGTTACATTTAGTAATATTTTAATATGTATCAACTTTTGCATTCAATAAAATATTTATAAATGTATTGTTATTTTGTTATTTTAATATGCATCAACTTTTAATATGTATTGTTACATCTATATATTAGGTATTGTACAAATCGTGAGTGAAGGTTAGGAGTATTCGGTTATTAGCCTTGAGCATATATTTTGTTACACATACATAAAAGGTAACCGTAAGGACAAGATATATGTAAGTTTATTGAACCATAAAGATATTCTCTAGTGATATAGGTTTTTGTGGCATTTAAAGTAAGAGAATGTTAACTGACAAATGAGATAATATATAAGGTATTACTATCAATAAAATTAAATACACTTGAGACTTTATCTATTTGCTACACTATTGAATCCAAACCAATAAAGTTAAATGTATTCGTGACCACGGAAGGCTCTGTGTGCATACATGCAGTTACCACCCATGATTCAATATTTGAGAATTTATAGGATATGATTGACTATTAAGAATTATCTCTACAATAAAGTTTGCACATACAATATAATTTCAAGTAGAAAAATATAAGAGTTTTTTCAACATAGGCTATATTAATTGATGTTGTAATTTACCATTTTACGGAATTGGTCTAAGGTGAGATAGAATATTTTTTAATTAGTATAATATGGGGCTGGCTAAGGTAGGTCAAGTTAACTTCGGCCCGTAATAAAACGGCCTAACTGGAAACTCTATAGATAGTGTTCATGTCTCTCATCTAACCATAACACACACAATTATTCTCACGAAAGAGCGTTTACCGAGCGCCAATGGTGAAAGACCATCTTATTGAGCCAATGATATAGAGGGCAATAGAAGAGAAGTTCTTGAGTTTGGATCATTGCTATTCCGCATCAAGACTGATGGTCCAAATTAGATGTGTAAATCCGTTTACATGTTTACATGCATTATTAATTCTAGCTATAGAGAACTTAGGTTGCACTTTCACATCTTACAACTCTACGGAACCAATGCAATTAACTATATATGAGATGTTGCAAAAGAAGTAAAGAAGTGAATGATCTTCATGTTGAATAACAAATGGAATTAGACATGCAACAAATTTCAAGAAAGGCAATGCGAGGGCAACATGAAAGACATCATATTCAAGAATGGGAAACTTGAGATACCGGTCTTGAGTGTACAGGACCACACCGAGTCACATATTCAAAACCTAATAGCATATGAGTAGCATCGTCAAGGCGGAGACATCAAGTACTTTACGGATTATGTGACCTTCATGGATTGCCTCATAAACTCTTCAAAGGACGTCGAGGTGCTCTGCCCATGCAGGGATTATCAAGAACTACTTGGGTGATGATGCGGTGGTTGCACAGATGTTCAACAAGATGGGTGACTACGTCACTTTATCCAATTTCTATTACTCCAAGATCTTCAAAAATGTGAATGCGTATCGTAACAAGAGGTGGAACGTTTGGATGGCCAAACTAAGGAGGGAATATTTCCATAGTTTTTGGGCTTTCTTGTCCATTCTCGCAGCCATCACGTTGCTCCTTCTTGCAGCAGCTCAAACATTATTTAGTATTCTTCGTCATAGAAGGCAAAAATAAATGTGATCAATGCCGGTTCATATATTTCTCACATTTGATTGAAATACCTAGAACATTTTATAGGCAGTTGGCAAAATCCTATTATGCAACTTTCAACTTCTAATTTGATAATCTCTCAACACATCGTTTGACCGCACCTATCTAGAGAATTGGGCCAGCATCTTTATATGTATCCCAATTTT
Source organism: Eucalyptus dawsonii (assembly GCA_016097615.1). NCBI lineage: Eukaryota > Viridiplantae > Streptophyta > Magnoliopsida > Myrtales > Myrtaceae > Eucalyptus > Eucalyptus dawsonii. Next base: position 37,087,365 of record CM027878.1, on the reverse strand, counting down.
ACGAGTTGTTTCCCTCGAGAAGGCAATCATGGTTTCTAGCTGGTTAGGTAGAACGTAGGGCTCTTACCCACAGGACTCTTTCCACGTGTTCCATGAAGTTTGGTGAAATGGTCCGTTTTCACCTACTACAACGCAACTTGCGGATGACTTCAAGTCAATATTTAGCGTTTCTTTCTTAGCCTTTCTGAGACCTTTGCATTCATCCAATTTATTGTAGTACCCTCCGCGGTCGGAATTTTGTATAAATGGATGGTGCATGCGATAGTCTCATTTTATCTCTACTTCACTGAAAAACACTCCCACAAAAAGAGAAGAACTGGACAGTACGTGATAGTAGCTGGTCTAGCTTGGCGAGAAGAATCAGCAACCACCAACGTAACCAAGTAATTCTTGCAAATTTCCTTTCCCTTTTCTAATCCTTGACTGTTGTGATTATTCACATTGAGGAAAAAAAAAACATAAAGTTGAAGGATGAGATCATTTCTTTTAATTCCAAATTATGGTCCGTTAGTTAACATGATTCCGGGAACTATTAAATTAAATCATACATAGTAGATCTTCTTTGAGGGCCGAAATTATGCTAACCGACGCGTCTCAATAAGAAAAAATCACTCGTGCATCATTTTTGTCTTCTCCTTATTCAGTTACCGATTGCTTTCACTCTTCTAGAGAGGGGTAATCACACATAATTTCTGGACTTATGTCTGCCGTTAAATCAGCAACGGACCTAGGGGGCTACCGGGCCAGTGGCAGCCTTGCCTGCCTAGGTCCAAAAATTCCTTATATTTTGTAAGTAGATTTTTTTTTAATAGTCATTTATATGTTATTTAGCTAGAAGCTTGTCTCACCTTCAATAACCTCAAATCCTCAGTTCCCATTGCGTTTAATGATATCTCTGTATTTTATCTTTGTTCAATTTCGTTTCAGTTATTCTTCTTATGTAGTTTATAATTAATCAATGCGGTTCTCACGGCGTCAACATCTATGGCAAGTAGCTCACAATAAGAACAGACAAAATAAATTTAAAATCCACATTTTAATGGCTAAAAGATTGTCCTTTCTCGCTCGGTGGCTGGAGAGATGAAATGTGGGGACTCATATCCTCAAAACTTTTCTAGAGAGAAAAAGGAGGTTCTCTGAAGCTCAAAAGTCAAAAGCCCGTACAGCTGTTAATTTATTCTCGGAGCAAAATTATATAAGGAGCATTAGCGCGGGGTTTGTAATTTTTCCTCAACTATCCATTTGTTTATTTGTTTATATTAAATGTCCACACCGCGGTGCTTCATTTGCGTTCCGTCGATATTCTCACAAAAATGATAAACTCATCCTGAAATTTGTTTGGAAATTAGTTTTCTTTCTACTAAATTTGAGAAATTAATTTAGGGATCATATGTGTCATGAAAAGTAATGTGATGACCAAAAGTGAAAATCGAAATATCATAAGAGGACAGTCTTTGTAAGTTGCCCTTAATCAAAGGGAAGCACATATAAAATAATCGTCTAAAGAACATTAAAAATGCCAAAAGTTATATATGGCGCTCATACAATGATCTAATGAGAAGCGTATATATAGTCGTGTTAACTAGTGACCATGGTTCCCGGATAAAACCGGGAACCGGAGAATCGAACCGGTGGATCCAATTCGGTTCCCAGTTCTGGTTTTATTGGAACCGCCAGTTCTCGGTTCAGTCCCCAGTTAGGAACCGGAACCAAAACCAAAAGGGAACGGGACCGGGAATCCGAAATCCAAAATTATTTCCCCTCCATTTCCCGAGTCACTTCCCTTTTCTTTCCACTTCTCATTTCGAATCTGTCTTCCATTCCAAGACGTTGAGCCCTTCCACGATGTTGAACCTTACACTGAGCCCTTCGACTCCATTTGTTTCCTCTCTATCATCGCCGAGCCTTTCGTTTGCGGTCGTCGGCCGCAGCTCAGGCCCAACGAGTTTGGCGAAATCCCTCTGTTTCTCTCTCTCTCACTACAGCGACCATCATCCAGCTGTCGAAGTTTGCACGCATGCCAGATTGGGGCTTAGTTCTGGGCTTCTCTTGGTTTGCTGCGGACATGATTGTTATTGGGTTTAAGGGTGTTGGTTGATTTCATATCCTCCTCTTCGCAACAGACAGAGGGGAAAGCAAAGTGAAAACTGGCATGAATGTAGCGTCCGGCTGTCAGGATAGGGCGGGCCATAGAATTTGCGTACTTAGATCCGATCTATGTGGTGTGTCTTGCAGTGCGGTTGTTACTTATTTCAAGGGATTTCAATATGTTTTGTCGAGTTTATAGGATTGTCCTATTCGCTTCATGCGATATGTATGGGTATTAATGGGTTTCTATGGGGTAATTGATTCAGGACTGTGCACGTTGTGCTTCAATTTCATTGAAGATAGATTAGTGTTCTAGTTTGATTCGGATATGAATATTAGATAAAATGGGGAAGCCAGTGAGTTGCATGCATAAAAAGAAAATAAAGATGAAAATCATTTCAAATGATCCTATGCCTGTTTTGTTTATGTCATTCGGTCATTTGATTTGATCGTTTATTTCCTCTTCATTTTGGTTTGATCAACTGTTGCTAGATAGCTTTTACATTCAAAGATTAGAGTTTGGTGCATGATTGAGTTTGGAGTTGAATTGAAGAGGTTAATGTTGTTGAATTGCGGCTTACTGAAAATTAGACGGCAGTGTCCTTTGTCTATGGTTCTAGCGTATTATTCTGCACTTGGGATGTCAATAGTGAGGTTGGATAGGCGAGTTTGTGCAAATCATTGCTATCTAGCGATAGAATTTTTTTGGCAAAAGCAGTGAGATGTGGCTCTTTGAGGAGTATGTCGAATGACAGAGCAATAGTTGTGTTTTCTATTCGTACAAATATACAAAACTGTAGTTTGAAATGGCAAGGTTTCTCATTGAAACTGCACTTAAATATTCCTTCGACTTTGACCTGAGTCTTTGGATGGTTTGTTCTGAAAAGGGTCCATGCAGTTATTCACAGCACGTAACCTATCCCTATAGTTCATTAGTAATGGCATTCATAATAATTGCTACTTTAGCAAGCATACGTTGTGTTGGGAACCATAAAAAGAAAACGTAGATGAAAATCAATTTAATGTTCTGCTCTTGGCATTTTATAAACACGACAATTAGTGTGATTAGGCCGCCATCCATAAGGTTATGTTCTTGTCTAATTCTGCTCAATGCTGATTTTCTAAAGAATGAGAGAAGAGGAAATACTATTAATGGAAAGAAATTTGTTTATGTTCTTGTCCTTGGCTTGAATTTATTTTGTTATTTTGTAAATGTTTGATTTTTGTTTTGAAATTTCTAATTATATTCATTTGTTGTTATGGATATGTGAAGTTGACGTATCAAGATAACATGTCAATGGAGGTGGATGAAGAAGAGCCATCTCCTATTATGAGTGTGACAAATGAGGTACTTGGTTTTCATTTTCCCCCTTGTGATAAGAAATATATATTCAATTGTTGGAATCATTATCCGAGAATCAAATATGAGAATGGAAAAACATATCAAGTTAAGTGCATTCATTGTGGATTTGTGTATAAGCACAGTGTTGCTAATGGTACCTTGTTGCGTTCATTTTCATTTTGCTTAACTTAAAAAAAAAAAATTGTTAGAACCTGGAATCAACCCTAGAACTTATAATAGGGTAGGTTTCACGTTCCAGATTCTGATGGATAGGTTTTAGATTCTAAAAAAATAAGGAACCTATATCTGAGGGTAGATTCTAAGTTTCATATTTTAGGTGGAATCTGTAAGGAATCTAGAATCGCTTATCCCTAGTGTTAATGCGTTATCCATTTTGCCAATATAGCCTCTCTATATGCCTTATGTATACCTCTCACTATACGAATCACCGCATGCAAAATCTTATAACTGACGTATTTTTTTTTTTATTATTATTTGAAAGGTAGTACTACTCCAAAATGACTTTTGTTGACGTGAAAACTGCGCCGCTAAAAAGCTCAGCACACAAAAATGGACTACATTAATTACTAATGCGACTTGTGGAAAGACTTACGAAGTTAATTAACTGAGTTAATTCCACGTTTTCCCAAGTCTTCTTAGTCATCTCTACTCTTAAGCTCCATTTGTTTAGTAAACAATAACTTCCAAAAAATCATTTTCCGAATTTTCCTGCATCCATTTTACAGAAAATAAATTGGTTAGGGAAAATATTTTCCATCAACAGAAAAAAATATTTTAAAATAAGGGAAAAGATTTTTCACTTTTCAAGATAAAGAAAACATTTTCCTATTTTGCTAGTTATCGGTAAAAATTACTACATTTGAGCATTTCCGTGGCCAAATCTATTCATCATTCAGTTTCGAACTTCGAATTCTCTTTATTTCAAGGAAGTCATCATGAATTTCCCTTCCCTTTTCTGATCCTCCATTGTTAGATCATTTTTGTAATTTTGCCTAATATATTGATTTGTTTAAATTCGATGCCAGCTCCACATGCTCAACTCCGGTGCTGAGTTAGCATTTTCCATTAAAAATCGCACGGAAATGCAGAATTTGCCCTAAAAATTTGTTCGGAAATTAGTTTTTTTTTCTTTTGAGGTGGGCGCCCGGGGAGCCCGGGGGGGGGGGAGATGTTTGGAGATTAGTTTAAGGGTCATATATTTCCCAAAAAATAGTATGATGACCAAAATCAAAAACTGGCAAGAGTATGTACAAGGACATTTTTCGTAAGTAGCCCTTAATGAAAGGGAAGCACATGAAAAACCATCATCTTGCTTTACTCCGTGCTTATTATCACATTAATTATGTTGTAGCCAATACAGCATGCTGGGATCTATGACCATTCCATGGTGCAAGATCATGTCTCAATCCACATCGAGAATATGCTTCGCGGTATGCCTGCCACTTCGCCGAAGCACAGTAGTATATTTAGGGTTCATCATCAACTGCGCAAAGTCAATGAGAAAGCCTATGAACCGGTAATTCTAGCCATCGGCCCTTATCACCATGGAAATGACAAGTTCAAATTCATGGAGGAGCAAAAACTGCGATACCTGCAGCAATTGCTGAAAAGGAGAAAGGAGGGAAGCATCGATAGGTATGTGCTGACTCTCAGGGAACTGGAACAGCAGGCGCGTAATTGCTATGCGGAAACCATCAATCTCTCCCAAGAAAAGTTTATTGCAATGATGCTCATTGATGGTTGTTTCATCGTTGAGTTGTTCCGGAAGTGCAATACGGAGATACTGACAGACAAAGACGATCCGCTTCCGGAGTCATATTGGCTTCAATCCTACCTCTGCTGCGATTTACTGCTGCTCGAGAACCAACTCCCGCTTTTCGTCTTGAGCAAGCTATATGACCTGACTAAAGGTCTGTACGAGCATCACGAGTTCGACGTAGTCGCCATCGAGTTTTTCAAACGTGCAGAGTTTTTCGAACGTATAGAAGGAGACTCCGACCGAAATTGGACGAGGGGCAACTGGGAGCATCTTCTGCATCTATATTACGCGTGGCGTACTCATGGCTTGTCTGAAAAGCCCCTGCTACACCGCAGACTAGTCACGCCCTCGGCGATTGAGCTAAGGGAGTCAGGAGTCAGATTTAGGGCTGTGAAAGGGCGCCACCTGGGCGACATCAAATTCGAGAATGGGACGCTCGAATTACCGGTCTTGATGGTACACGACGACACCGAATCAAAATTTCGAAACCTGATTGCGTATGAGCAGCATCGTCGAAGCGGAGTCATGGACTACTTCGCGGATTACGCGACCTTCATGGATTCCCTCATAAACTCTTCAGAGGACGTCAAGGTGCTTCGACGTGAAGAGATTATTGAGAACAACTTGGGCGATGACGAGATGGTTGCTCAGATGTTCAACAAGATGAGTGAAAACATCATTTCATCCGGTTGCTATTACTCCGAGATCGTAAAAAATCTGAATGCGCATTGTAAGAAGAGGAGGAACGTCTGGATGGCAAAACTGAGGAGGGAATATTTCCATAGTCCTTGGGCTCTCTTGTCCGTTGTTGCAGCCGTCGTGTTGCTCCTTCTCACAGCAGCACAAACCATATATACTGTCCTTTCTTACCCAAAGTAAACTTAATTGTGATTAATGCTGTTTCATATATTTCCCCAGGACCATCTACTTGTGATTAAAGAAAGATAGTGAAAAGTATTTATGCTTGATAAGGTCCACAAATCTCTCTTCATTTGGCACTAGATGATTTCAATAGAAAACCAACAGGACATTAGCAACCAAGTTGGTAAATGGTTCAAAAAGAAAAGAAAAAATAGGTAGAGCCAACTTAGATGATTACAATAGATATGGAAGGATCACCCTACGAAGTCTCTTCTTCCCACAAAAATATCCAGCTGGTTCTCTGATCATGCTTGAGCTAAAAAAGAGTTACAATTCAACTTGGACGACAACTAAAAAGAACACGCAGCAGCTTCTTATCACTGAACGATTTGATGGAATCCACATCGATAGTAGGAGAAGTCCTCCAAATGATATTATCAGCAACCTCTGAATTAGGATGGATACTCCCAAAAACAAAATCAGCCTTTGGACCGTCTCCTGATCAGCTATACTTGCATTAATAAAGAGGCCATGCTACTCTTGAAGAAAACAGCAAACCAATGAGCCTCACATCGTCAGCCTTATTTTGCTGATAAATTTGTCTAAAATAGCCCAAGCGAGAAAAGCAATTGTTCCATGTGAAGCCTTATTGGAACAACATTAAATTCTCATAGAAATCAACCAACATTTAATAACAGAAATGCAGGTATAATTCCTATTAGGATGGTCTAAAGCACATTCATTCATGTCAGCCAACAATATATGCAATTAGCAAGGAGGTAAGTTTGTTCGCCTCCTTTCTCTGCACATTTAATTTCATGCATTTAATAACAAAACTAGAATTAGTTTAAAGTCTCTAAACACAGAGTCAATAAATAGTCATCCACCAAACATTCATCCTTGTAACAACATTTTCCAAATTGCACAACACATCTCTCCTTCCTACCAAACCAAGCACAATGCCCCCAATAACACAACAACATCACATGATCAGCAGATAGTACATCCATCACAGGTTAGAAGCCACAGGTTAGCAAGTCCAGTAAGTCTTAAAAGCAACATGTACATGAAACATGTATAATAACCCCAAGTTGCACTTCTCATGTGATTAGTATGCGCATAAAAGTTAGTTGAATCTTCGTTCATATCCGACCAAGAAGACAATTCCTCCCTTACCGCTTTTGGCATCTGTTTTTTTATTTGGGGTTTGACCATTTGTTTTGGTTGTCAATGCAAAATATAATCTATCTCATCCGATGACCATGTAAGAAGAAGAACCACAACTTGTAAAGGCAAGAAACGCAATACTGAAGGGTAATAAAATATTAATCACAAACCAAAAACTCTTCACAGGAATCTTCACGAGGCAAAAAGGCACTCACTCTTGGGCATAACCAAAGAGCAAAAAAAACACCAGAAAACGGGGTGAAAAGAATCAGAAAAAACAGCAGACAGTATAAACAACAATGGATTTGGAACAATTAGAACTCGTAATCACTCGCCTAAGTTGATGAAAGGTCCATTTGGATCAATCTTGGTCAACAATTGCGGATTTGGTGAGGAACAGAGAGAGATGAAAACACAAACAAAGAATCCTAAAATTTTGTCCAATTCGACTTAAGCAACCAAGAGAAAGCCCAAAACAGCACCACTGTGGTCCAGGTAAACTATCAAAATGAATAGCCACTAAAGAAATGGTTACCCACAGTAATCTAAGTACATGCTTTCACCAATTGAGCATTGTCAGCAAAATATTAGTGTCATTAAACCAAGGATCTAAGGAAACCTACAAAAATGGAAAGGGCGGCATATCATGGGTACAAAGCTAATTTTCAACTTAACCAAGGACGTTAAGCATTCTTGCTAAAGAGAAAGACTTCAAGTATCATAAAGTTTAAACAAGCAAGGGTAAAATATGGCTTGCTTCCATATATATATATTTTCAGGCAGAAGCGATGCAATCACAAAGTTGAAAGGGAAAAGTTATCATATGATATACTACTTGACATAGTATATTAATTAGTTGAGTACCCTCACTGGATAAATTGGACAACTTGAAGCCTCAAGAGAATATAATCTATTGGAGAACAAATACCAGCTATTCATTCCATCTGAAGAAAAGAAGGCTGCAGGATTCTGTAATAGAAGGAAACAAAGACAAGTTTTCCACATTCTTTTGCTGAAATTAAAGAGGCAGGTCCTACATTCAAGGCAATTAGGCCCATTATGCAGAGATCAATATTACACCAAACTGATGAGGAATTGTAAAATTGCCCTCACTCTTTCTTAATGTTCTACAATCAGCCCATGCAAGATATGCACAAATACTAGATATTCATTCGATCTGAAGAAAAGGAGGCCGCAGCATTCCCTAATAGAAACAAAGAAAGACAAACTTTCCACATTCTTTGGCTGAAATTTAAGAGGCTGATTCTACTCTCAAGGCTCTTAGGCCCATTATGCTTCAGCGATCAATCTTACACCAAACTGATGAGGAAACTGTAAAATTGCCCTTATACTTTCTTAATGTTCTGTCGTTAGTCTCCATCCATGCAATATGAGCACAGGGACAAGACAGACACTGACATAGAGAAGAAAAGCTCCATGTGAAAGCTACTTACTCAACAGAAAAGCAATTTCACTCTGGAGTCGCCCATTAGAAATTTTACAATTGGATCCATATTTCTGCTGTCAAATAAATAACTAAGACCAAATAAATTCACAATAAATATTAAAACTGGGCAACCTTTGTCACACACATACACACACACACACACACACACACACAAGTTATTAGGATCGAGATGCTAAGTAGGATCCGTTCCAAGTCTTCGAGATCAGATCAAGATCATAAGATCCTACATATTTGAAGTATTAAATTCTTGCTTAAATCATTGCAATAAGATGCATATTACCCTAAAAAAGAGGGATAGTGAAGCTTAAAGGTAGCGTTCTCACATGAGAGATTACTCTTCATTAAATTCTTGGTTGCCAGTTTTTCAACTAACAATTAAAGCACCATGTCAAACATGTCAAAGCATAAAATCTCCTTGCCCAAGTTTTTAAGGTGTATTAAATAGGATCACAATAAAATAATCACCATAATAATCAAGAAGAAGGCTGCCAAGAAATTACTTTCCTGCCTTTTCCGAATTTCTAATCCTTTATTTTGTCCTTCTCTCTCTTGGAATACATATCATCTCTTCTCGTCCCTTTCTTTATCACAAAGGATAAAATATTATTTACCTCAATCTAGGACATACTCTCTCTCTCTCTCTCTCTCTCTCTCTCTCTCTCTCTCTCTCTCTCACTCTCACACACACACACACACACACAAACCTCACTTTCACTGGCTATTCTAGGTTTTTCAAGGTAAGTTCTAATTAGTATACATCCAAAGAAATTATGCTACTAGGCCAAGTCAAATCGTGCGTCAATTTCTCAAGGATGTTAGAGGTCTCTTTCATCTGGTTGCAGAAGGACAGAAGCCTTGTCTCTCTCATCTCCAAAGGACGGCCCGGTTCAGAATGCCAATGGTGGTCGATGCCCATCTCATCATTTATTCAAGACTAAAGAAGAAGAGATGGTGTCTCTGCACTTCTTCGCTTTCTACTATTCATTCATCTTCATCCCTTTTTCTTAATTCTCCAAGCCTTATATTTTCCAAATGGAGCCTGAACAAGATTAAGAAGAAAGTGGCACATGCACTAGGGGACATAGGCCCAATTTCATATTTACTCCAGCTAAAAAGGTAGAATTGCCTTCTAAAGCTTGAAAGTGGAATCGTAGTTGGTATTGCCATCCAAAGATACAGATCACGACGCCTGCATACTACCATTTTTCTTAGAATCCAAATTGTTCAAAGTTTTTGAGTCGTAGGATTGAATGATTGTGATCCTATAATCTGGATCGCGATCCTAACAACCATGCATGCATGCACGCACACGCACGCACACAGAAAAGAGTCTTGTGATGGTGTGAAAGAAAGTGCAAGAAAGAAGGAGACTGCAGGTTAGATTGAACAACGTACTTGGCCCCAAACCCCAACATCTAATTTCTCAAAGCAAAACGGTAAAAAATCATCAACAAAGGGCCTTTTGAATACTGTAAGAAAAGTGGACGACAAGTTAGAAAAATGTTCTTAGATTATATAAGAAACATCAACTACCTTTCACCAACTCTCAACTCTTTACCTACTTTCCTCAGCACAATTAAGTCTGCTTTACATGGTTGGCCATTATATGGAATTATCTCTGCCAGGAGTCTGTACATATAGCTTCTTTCAGGAAGGTTTGACACTAGCCCTCTTCGACGATATATCTGGAATTTGCATAGGCACCATGCAAAAGCTGAGACAAAACTGCTTGACCGTGTAGAGAAAGGCAAAGGTGAAGAAAAGGAGGAGGAGGAACAAAAAAGAGGCCAAAGCTGAGAAAAATGTCCCTAGGAAGAGTGATATGCTCAACAAAATTCCAAAATGTTTCACATGGCCAAATTGGATGAAAATATTATAGGGAAATTTTCCTCAACCTGTGTTAAGCAAAGCGACATCGAGAAGAATGTGTTATGCGCACTCAAATAGAAATGTTGTCAAAGTAAATAGGCATTCAATGATGTAAATAGGTGATGTTAAATTGGATATCTATATCAACACCGAAAAAATCCTTCATAATACTTCCGTGTAATTCAGACACTTATGAAACATTATTTGGGAATTTGTTGACATTCTGCTCAATTCTGCCTCTTTTTCCTTCCTCTTCTTCCGCATTTTCTTCTCCTTTCTCTTCTCTCTCTTTTGCTGCACCATCCTGTGAAGTAGAAAGATCAAATCATAAAGTTAAAATCAAGGGCCCAAAACGAAATGCTCAATTGTGTCAATAGAGCAAGTTGAGAAAGCAAAGGCGAACTCATGTAATAAACACTGCTGGCAGAACAAGTTGCACACGCGTTTTACCTGTATTACATTTCAGAGCAAGAAATAATGTTCAAAATCTAAATCTGGCTTCCACTCACCGAGTTCACCTCCTGATCAAACTCAGGTTCATTCTCAATTTTAACAACAAATGGCTAGGATGATTGGTTCCAAATCTAGAACCTGGGACCTACCCTATCGAGACCCATTCCCATTTTTTGAAACCAAGAACCAACCCTATGGACCCTAGAACTGACTCTGAAACCGAACCTGCCAGTTTCAGGTTCCACCGTGAACCAACCACTTCTTCTTTTCCTTTCAGTTTCATTCTTTTTTTGTTATCATTGCAGCTTGGTTATGCTACAATATGCAGCAAAACATTTCAATCCCATGAAGTCAATTACCCGCCCGTCCTATGACAATTCAAAATCCATGGACGCATAACTTCCCCGATCATCAAACAAACATACACACTTGCAGCAAAAATCCAAAGAAAGCTTCATAAAAGATCCCAACTACCAGTAATCCGAAACAGCACTTCACCAAAATGACTTTCGCCACTTTTGATAAAAGAATTTTCACTTAACCTCCCTTGACCAAACAATATTAGAGCATAAAAAGGCAGAAAAAACACTAGCTGATCATTCGCCAGCTGAGTAGAAATGTCCACAGATAAAATTGTGGAAAAATCACTTCAAGTCCTAAGCTCAGGTGGATTGCGAAACCAAGACTCAAAAGCCAATTACCCATCGACCATCTGTCCTTCCTCGCGAATCCACGACTCAAAAATGGAGACAAGAAAACCATAAACAGATAGCAACCATGTAAAACACATCAAGACGCACCATGACAAAACCAAACCAGACGAAACAACGGGGAGAGTTAGGGTAAATAGACCGCAAGAGGCGAGAGGCAAATTGGTACCTGAAAAACTGTCGAGGCCGAGAGTGAGCGTGACGGAGCGACGAGCCCCGAGGTCGCGAGTTAGGGGGGGGGGAGAGAGAGAGAGAGAGAGAGAGAGAGAGAGAGAGAGCGGTCATGAGAGGAATCTGGTGTCTGATTGAGGGTTTTATTTATAATAATAAAATTTAAAAAAAAAGATTTAAATGGGTAATTTCTAGGGTGAGCATGGTCGGGTTCAACTGGTCTACCCCTTAACCCTGGATCAACTCACACGGTGCTGATCCTCAATTTTTGAGACCGAGACTGATCCTATTGAGCTTGGGACCGAGGACTGAACCGACTCAATGGGTTCGGTTCGGTCCCAAGGTCAAATCGGGACCAACCGATAATTTTTTATTTCATTTTTTATACTTCTAAAAAAAGCGATTGAGGACCGAACTGACCTAATAGGTTCAGTCCGGTTTCAAGATTAACTCAAGACCAATAAATAATTTTTTATTTCATTTTTTGTACTCCTTAAAAAAGCGATTGAGGACCGAATTGATCCAATGGGTTCAATCCGATTTCAGGGTCAACCCACTACCAACCAAAAAAATTTTATTTCATTTTTTATACTTTAAGGGTAATCGAGAACCATACTGACCCAGTGGGTTCGATGATAAGCAAGGTCAGCAAAGAAAGGCAAGCGATGAGGGTCAAGTGGAGTGAGCATTGAACATAATGAGCATCGAATATCGAGCGGGAAGCAACAAGCCAAGCAAGCATCAAGCAAGCATCAACAGATAGCAATCATGTAAAACACATCGAGACGCACTATGACAAAACCAAACCAGACGAAACAACGGGGAGAATCAGGGCAAATAGGCCGCAAGAGGCGAGAGGCAAATTGGTACCTGAAAAACCATCGAGGCCGAGAGTGAGCGTGACGAAGCGACGAGCCCTGAGGTCGCGAGTTAAGGGGGGGGGAGAGAGAGAGAGAGAGAGAGAGAGAGCGGTCATGAGAGGAATCGGTGTCGATTGAGGGTTTTATTTATAATAATAAAATTAAAAATATATATATTTAAATGGGTAATTTCTAGGTTGAGCATGGTCCGGGTTCGGTTGGTCTACCCCTTAACCCTGGATCAACTCACACGGTGCTGATCCTCAATTTTTGAGACCGAGACCGATCCTATTTGGGACCGAGGACCGAACCGACTCAATGGGTTCAGTTCGGTCCCAGGGTCAAATCGGGACCAACCGATAATTTTTTATTTCATTTTTTATACTTCTAAAAAAAGCGATTGAGGACCGAACTGACCCAATAGGTTCGGTCCGATTTCAAGATTAACTCAGGACCAATCGATAATTTTTTATTTCATTTTTTGTACTCCTTAAAAAAGCGATTGAGGACCGAATTGACCCAATGGGTTCGATCCGATTTCAAGGTTAACCCAATACCAACCAAAAAAAAAATTTTATTTCATTTTTTATACTTTAAGGGTAATCGAGAACCATACTGACTCAGTGGGTTTGATGATAAGCAAGGTCAGCTAAGAAAGGCAAGCGATGAGGGTTAAGTGGAGTGAGCATTGAACATAATGAGCATCGAATATCGAGCGGGAAGCAACAAGCCAAGCAAGCATCAAGCAAGCATCAACAGATAGCAATCATGTAAAACACGTCGAGACTCACTATGACAAAACCAAACCAGACGAAACAACGGGGAGAATCAGGGCAAATAGGCCGCAAGAGGCGAGAGGCAAATTGGTACCTGAAAAACCGTCGAGGCCGAGAGTGAGCGTGACGGAGCGACAAGCCCCGAGGTTGCGAGTTAAGGGGAGAGAGAGAGAGAGAGCGGTCATGAGAGAAGTCTGGAGTCTGATTGAGGGTTTTGTTTATAATAAAAAAAAAATAAGAAGATTTAAATGGGTAATTTCACACCTAAAATAGAAAACCGAACTGATATCCACTTATTCAAGTTTTTAGGAATCGAAAATCGGTCCTGGTCGGTCTAGGCAATTCTGATTCGGACAATTCCATTTGCTCATCATCCCTACTGCTAACAACAATACTTCACTCTTTATCAAGCTTTCGTGTTTAGCTAGGTGAAGGTACATTTCCTAAAAACTGTAAAAACATTATAAAATGGTTAAAAATTTCAGAGTGAAGTAAAGTGCCATAAAATTAAGAGTTAATATCACAAAAACCATCAAATTAGTACCTTTGTGATAAATTTAGTGAAAATTAATTTTCAACCGTAAAATACTCCAAATTAATATGCATGTGACGAGTTTACCCCCAAACTAATTTTTGTTATCACAAAAAATCTCAAATTGGTATATTTGTGATAAATACACCCTTAATTAATTTTCATTAAATTGGATTAATACCACAAAAACTACAAAACTACAAAAAACTAAGTATAAAAACTCAAACGGTTATATCTGTCAACTATCATGTGTCATCCGAGTTGAAAATTTGACGATAAAATTTAACATAAACTAAAAATTGATAAATTTGCCACTAATATATTAGTTTGATTTTTGTGGTCAAAAAATTAATTTGAAGTAAATGTATTATGACTGTGTCGGTTTGGGCTTTTTCATAGTATTCTAAATTAAAGTATATCCAAACTAATGTATAGGAAGCAAAATCATGTCAGCTAAGACAAGTCACGGGACCTAGTCCTTAAATGAAGTAGAAAACACAAATGCTAGGTACAGTCTAACCAGGATCCCTACCAATAATGATGCTAAAAATGTCAGAAAATGAAGCATATTAAGTGCGTAAAATGCCAAGAGTTTCTCCATTTGCTTATATTTACCAAAAGCAAGCTCATATGACGGTGAAATTTAAGACAACAATCAAAATCTTTTATACGTACGCACCTCCACAACAGGCAAAAATAAATGTTCCTTCTCATAGTAGGGAAATAGTATTTACTATTCTTTCTTACACAAAGCAAAAATAAATGTGATCATATATTTCTCACAGTTTATTGGAATACAGAGAATAGTTTACATATAGTCTGTGAAATCTAAATATGCAACTTGATAATCTCTTAACACAATTTTCAATTGCACCAATCCAGAGAATTTGGCAAGCATCTTTATATATGCATTTATCACAATTGTACAAGTTGCCTCCATCGTGAAGACTATTATTTTCTTGCTAGCAGGTAGAATGTAGGACTCTTTCCACAAATTCCGTGAAATTTTGTGAAATGGTCCGTTTTCACATAGTATAATGCAACTTGTAGATGACTTCATATTTCTTCATTGTAGTACCCTCTACCGTCGGAAGTACTGATGACCAAGGTCAATTGGCCAAAGAAAAATGTGTTTGAATTTTGTATAAATGGTTGGTGTATGCGGTAGTCTCATTTTACCTCTAGGTGATAGTAGTAATTTCATGCTAGGGAATTGTAAATTGCAATAATATATGAACAAAGGATTATTTAATTAACATCTGTTTAATTAAATGGCGGGCGAGGATGAGCCTTTCAGGCTTCGGAAATCCGGGCTCGAAAAGCCCAAGCCAAAATGCATTTATACGCGACAACGCAAGGTTTCTTATTCTCTCTTTCCTCTGCACGAAAAAGGCTGAGAGAGCAATGAGCATCCAACCTGCTGATTCTTCCTCCATCGTTCGCCTCAACATCCGTTAGCATCGTCGCCCTCTTCTCTTTCGCTCTCGCCATGTACGATCGCATGCTTTCACGCAGAAAAAGAGAAGAACTGGATACTGTGTGATAGTAGCTGGTCTAGCTTGGCGAGAAGAATGAGCAACCACCAACGTAATCAAGTAAGTCCTCCGAATTTCCCTTCCCTTTTCTGATCCTTGACTGTTGTGATTATTCACATTGAGAAAAAAAAATAAACATAAAGTTGAAGGATGAAAGACCATTTCTTTCAATCCTGAGTTATGGTCCATTAATTAACGTGATTTTGGCAAGCATTTAAATTAAATCATACACGTCATATCTTATTCAGGGCACCGAAATTACGTTAACTAACGTGTCTCAACTAGACAAAGTCACTCAAGCATCAATTTTGTCTTCTCTTGGTTCAGTTACCAAATTGCTTTCATCCTTGTAGAGAGGATTAATCACACAAATAATTTCTAATTTATGTCTACCATTTAATCAATAGTGGACCTAGGGGGCTACCAGGCCAGTGGCAGCCTTGCCTCCCTAGGTCCAAAAATTCCTTATATTCTTAGGTATAAATTATTTTAAAAAATAAAAAAACAGTCATTTATATGTAATTTAGCTAGAAGCTTGTCTTACCTTCTCTAACCTGAAATCCTCAGTTCCCATCGCGTTTAATAATATTTCTGTATTTTATCTTGGTTGAATTTCATTCCAGTTATTCTTCTTATGTAGTTTAAAACTATTTAGCATGGTTCTTACGCCTTCAACATCAATGGTAAGTAGTTCACAATAAGAACACTCCAATTAGTTTTAAAATTCACATTTTAGTGTCTAAAAGGTTGTCCTTGGTGGCTGGAGAGAGAAAAATTTGGGACTAATATTCTAAAAGGGAGACCCGGATCCTTGGAATGCCAAAATTTGGCATGGAAATACACTTAAATGTTAAAAGTTAAGAAATGTGCATTTAAGTGTTAAAATTAAAGCAAAATGGATTAGTTAAGTGTCAATGGCGAGAAAATCTTATCAAAATACTGCCGTGGCATTTTTTTAGTAAGACAAGTGCCAAATGACAACGTGGCTAAATAAGCCAAAAATGATGTTGTTTTGCATGCCAACATGGCTAATAAGCTCAAAATGATGTCGTTTTCCCTTACATTTGATTTTAAATATAAATATTACTTAAATTAAATTAAAAACTAAAAAATTTTAAAATAAAAATAAAAAAGAAAAAGAGGGTTGCAAAACGGCAAGGGCTGTGCAAGCCCTTGCCACCACCTCACCACCATCACCCAGAAGGGCTAGCGATGGTGGGGGTAGGGTTGGCCAAGGTTGCCGAGCCCTAGTGGTGAGGGCCTACAAACTATGGCTCAAATCTGGGGCGAGAGTCGTGGCCCTCCCCTAGATTCGGCGAGGGTAGCCGACCCTCGCTCAACAAGCCAAGGGCCAACACTAGCTAGGAGGTCTTACTGGATTTGGGGGAGGGTTGCAACCCCCGCCCTAGAGTTGGGCGAGGGATTGTAGGCCCTCACCACCAGTCGGCCAAGGTCGTCGAGCCCTGACCAGGGACCATTGACCCCAATCAATCATTCCTCTACCATTGTCGGCCCTTCCTAGTGACAAGGGCAAAGGCTGAGCCCTTGCTGTTTTGCACTTTTCATATGTTTTTCTAAAATAATTTAATTTAATTAAAATTTATATTAAAATTGAAAAAATAAGGGGTAAACGACATAGTTTTGGTTCTTATTTGCTGACTTAGCTCTCCGACGAGTCACGTAGACAAGTTATATTATTAAAAAATTTCCATGTAGGATTTTTAGCCAAAGTCACTGGACTTAGAAATTAGGTATCCCAATTTTTATTTTTATTTTTTAAAATGACACTTACATATCCATGTGCCAAGTTTGGCACTTGCGATGTTCTTTTGCCTTACCAAAAGTCAAACCTCGTCCTGAGAGCAAAAAAAGGGGGTTCTCCAAAGCTCAAAAGTAAAAAGCCCATGCAGCTA
The DNA here is from genome assembly GCA_016097615.1 of Eucalyptus dawsonii. Taxonomy (NCBI): domain Eukaryota; kingdom Viridiplantae; phylum Streptophyta; class Magnoliopsida; order Myrtales; family Myrtaceae; genus Eucalyptus; species Eucalyptus dawsonii. Next base: position 37,069,840 of record CM027878.1, on the reverse strand, counting down.
TTAATTTATTCTCGGAGCAATAATACAGGGTTTGTAATTTTTCCTCAGCTGTCCATTTGTTTGTATTGAATGTCCACACCACGTGTTCAACCACGGTGCTTAATTTGCATTGTCCATCGATATTCGCACAAAAATACGAATTTGTTCTGAAATTTATTCGGAGATTAGTTTTCTTTCTACTAGTTTTCGAAAATTAATTTAGGACTTATATGCGTCATGAAAAATAGTATGATGACTAAAAGTGAAAATTGAAATAGTTCATAAGAGGGCATTTTTTGTTTTAAGTTGCCCTAAATCAAAGGGAAGCACATGAAAAACAATCATCTTGCTTTACTAAGTGCTTAATATCACATTAATTACGTTGTAACCAATACAGCATACTGGGACCTATGAGCATTAGAGGTGCAAGACCATGTCTCAATCCACATCGGGAATATGCTTTGCAGTGTGCCTCCCACTTTGCCAGAGCATAATATATTTAGGGTTCGTCATCAACTGCGCAGAGTCAACGAGAAAGCCTATGACCCAGAGATTCTAGCCATTGGCCCTTATCACTATGGAAATGACAAGTTCAAATTCATGGAGGAGCAGAAACTGCGATACCTGCAGCAATTGCTTAAGAGGAGAAATGAGGGGAGCGTGGACAGGTATATGCCGACTCTCAGGGAACAGGAACAGCCGGCACGTAATTGCTATGCGGAAACCATCGACCTCTCCCAAGAAAAGTTTCTTGCGATGATGCTCATTGATGGCTGTTTCATCATTGAGATGTTCCGTAAGTACATCATGACGGAACTGAGAGACGAAAACGACCCGGTTATGCATGATTGGGGGGGATTCGACCCAGCATTACGCGCGATTTACTGCTGCTAGAGAACCAACTCCCACTCTTCGTATTGAGCAAGCTATATGACCTGACTAGAGGTCCGGACGAGCATCATGAGTTCAGCAAAGTCGCCATCATGTACTTCGAGGTTGAACGAGAAGGCCCCGGCCGAAATTTGACGATTGGCAGCAGGGAACATCTTCTGCATCTATATCACACGTGGCGCACTTCTGGCTGGCCTAAAACGCCCCGGCCAAACTGCACACCAATCATGCCATCGGCCATTGAGCTAAGGGAGTCAGGAGTCAGGTTTAGGGCTGTGCAAGAGGGCCAACTGAGCGACATCAAATTCAAGAACGGAACATTCGAATTACCGGTCTTGTATGTAAAGTACGACACCGAATCAAAATTTCGAAACCTGATCGCGTACGAGCAGCATCGTCAAACCAGAGACATCAACTACTTCACGGATTACGTGACCTTGATTGATTGTCTCATAAACTCTTCAAAGGACATTGAGGTGCTTCGGCGCGCTGGGATTATTAAGAACTACTTGGGTGATGACAAGGTGGTTACAGAGATGTTCAACAAGATCGGCGACTACGTCCCTGTATGCGATTCCTATTACTCCGAGATCTTCCTAAATGTGAAGGCACATTGCAACAAGAGGAGGAACATCTGGATGGCGAAACTGAGGAGGGAATATTTCCATAGTCCTTGGGCTTTCTTGTCCGTTCTCGCAGCCATCGTGTTGCTCTTTCTCACAGCAGCACAAACAGTATTTACTATTCTTGCTTACACAAAGTAAAGTTAAATGTGAAGAATGCTGGTTCATATATTTCCCCCGGGCCATCTACTTGTGTTCTATAGCCAATAGTATTATCTTGGTTTTCCAATGAGGACGAACCACATGTGCTTAAAGAAAGATACTGAAAAGTATTTATGCTTTAAATGAGATCCACAAATCTCTCTTCATTTGGAACTGGATGATTACAACAGAAAACCTACAAGACATTAGCAACCAAGTTGGTATATGGTTCAAAAAGAAAAGAGAAGAGGTACAACAAACTTAGATTATTACAATAGATATGGTAGGATCACTCTACGAAGTCTCTTCTTCCCACAAAAATATCCAGCTGGTTCTCTGATCATGCTTGACCTAAAAATAGTTACAATTCAACTTGGACTACAACTAAAAAGAACACACAGCAGCTTTGTATCTCTAAGCAATTTGATGGAATCCACATCAATAGTAGGAGAAGTTCTCCAAATGATATTATCAGCAAACTCTGAATCAGGATGGATACTCCCAAAAACAAAATCAGCCTTTGCACTGTCTCCTCATCAGCTATACTTGCATTAATAGAAAGGCCATGCTACGCTGCAAGAAAACAGCAAACCAATAAGCTCCATAACATCAGCCTTATTTTGCTGATAAATTTGTCTAAAACAGCCCAAGTGAGGGAAGCAATTGTTCCATGGGAAGCCTTATGGGAACAACATTAAATTCTCATAGACATCAACCAACATTTAATAACAGAAACGCAGGTATAATTCCTATTAGGATGGTCCAAAGCACATTCATTCATGTCAGCCAACAAAATACGCAATTTGCAAGGAGGTAAGTTTATTCACCTCCTTTCTCTGCACATTTGATTTCATGCAGTTAATAACAAAACTAGAATTAGCTTAAAGTTTGTATACACAGACTCAATAAATAGTACATCCACCAAGCACTCATCCATGTAACAACATTTTCCAAATTGCACCACATATCTTTCCTTCCTACCAAACCAAGCACAATGCAACCAATGACACAACAGCATCACATGATCAACAGATGGAACATCCATCACAGGTTAGAAGCCACAGGTTAGCAGGTCCAATAAGTCTTAAAAGCAAACATGTGCATGAAATATGTATAATAACCCCATGTGGCACTTCTCATGTGATTAGTATGCTCATAGGAGTTAGTTGAATCTTCATTCATATCTGACCGAGAAGACACTTCCTCCCTTGCCGCTTTTGGCATTTGTTTTTTTATTTGGTGTTTGACCATTTGTTTTGGTTGTCAATGCAAAATATAATCCATCTCTTCTGATGAGCGTGTCAGAAGAAGAACCACAACTTGTAAAGGTAAGAAACACAATATTGAAGGGTAATAAAATACTAATCACAAACCAAAAAATCTTCACAGGAATCTTGACGAGACAAAAGGCACTCACTCTAACCAAAGAGCAAGAAAAACACCAGAAAGGGGGCTGAACAAAATCAGAAAAAACAACAGACAGTATAAACAACAACGGATTTGGAACAATTAGAACTCATAATCACTCACCTAACTTGAAGCAAAGCTCCATTTGGATCAATCTTGGTCAACAATTGCGGAATTGGCGAGGAACCGAGAGAGATAAAAACACGAAGAAAGAATCCTAAAATTCTGTCCAATTCGACTTAAGCAACCAAGAGAAAGCCCAAAACAGCACCATTGTGGTCCAGGTAAGCTATCAAAACGAATAGCTACTAAAGAAACGGCTACTCACAGTGGTTTAAGTATATGCTTTTACCAATTGGGCATTCTAAGCAAAAAATTAGTGTAGTGTCATTAAACCAAGGATCTAAGGAAAACTACAAAAACGGAAAGAGGGGAATATCACGGGTACAAAGCTAATTTTCAACTTAACCAAGGATGTTAAGGATTCTTGCTAATGTGAAGGACTTCAAGTATCATAAAGTTTAAACAAGTAGGGTAAAATATGGCTCGCTTCCAAGGATATACATCATACATACATACATACATATATATATATATATATATATATATATATATATATATATATACACATATATATTTATATATTCAGGAAGAAGCCATGCAATCACAAAGTTGAAACGGAAAAGTTATTCATATAATATACTACTTTAATTAGTTGAGTACCCTCACTGGATAAAATGGACAACTTGACGCCTCAAGAGAATATAATCTGTTGGAGAACAAATTCCAGCTATTCATTCCATCTGAAGAAAAAGAGGCCACAGGATTCTGTAATAGAAGCAAAGACAAATTTTCCACTCTTTCGCTGAAATTAATGATGCTGGTCCTACACTCAAGGCTCTTAGGCATTATGCTTTGGAGATCAATCTTACACCAAACTGATGAGGACCTGTAAAATTGCCCTTACTCTTTCTTAATGTTCTGCAGTCAGTCTGCATCCATGCAAAATGAGCACAAATACTAGATATTCATTCAATCTGAAGAAAAGGAGGCCGCAGAATTCCATAATAGAAACCAACAAAGACAAAATTTCCACACTCTTTGGCTGAAATTAAAGAGGCTGATCCTACACTCAAGGCTCTTAGGCCCATTATGCTTCAGAGATCAATCTTACACCAAACTGATGCGGAAACTGTAAAATTGCCCTTACACTTTCTTAATGCTCTGCAATTAGTCTCCATCCATGAAATATGAGCACAGGGACAAGATGCACACTGACATAGAGAAGAAAAGCTCCATGTGAAAGCTGTTTACCCAACAGAAAAGCAGTTTCACTCTGGAGTTGCCCATTAGAAATTTTACAACTGGATCCATATTTCTCCTGTCAAATAAATAACTAAGACCAAATAATTTCACAATAACTATTAAAGCTGAGCAACCTTTGTCACACAGAAAGAGCCATATACACACAAAAAGGTTATCAAAATCGAGATGCTAAGTAGGATCCTTTCAAAGTCTTAGAGATCAGATCAAGATCATAAGATCCTACATATTTGAAGTATTAAATTCTTGCTTGAATCAGTGCAATTAGATGCATATTAACCTTCAAAAGAGGGATAGTGAAGCTTAAAGGTAGCATTCTCACGTGAGAGATTAATCTGGTTTAAATTCTTGGTTGCCAGTTTTTCAACTAACAATTAAAGCACCATGTCAAAGATGTAAAAGCATAAAATCTCCTTGCCCAAGTTTTAAAGTTGGATTAAATAGGATCACAATAAAATAATCACCATAATAATCAAGAAGAAGGCTGCCAAGAAATTACTTTCCTGCCTTTTCTAAATTTATAATCCTTTATTTTGTCCTTCTCTCTCTAGGAATACATATTTACCTCAATCTGGGACACAATCTGTGATTTACCTCAGAACAGTTCAGAGAGCCAACAGCAGTCGGTGCCCATCTCATCATTTATTCAAGACTGAAAAAGAAGAAGAAGAGATGGTGTCTCTACGCTTCTTCACTTTCTACTGTTCATTCATCTTCATCCCTTATTCTTAATTCTCCAAGCCTTATATTTTCCAAATGGAGCCTGAAAAGGATTAAGAAAAGTGGCACATGCGCTAGGGGACGGAGGCCCAATTTCATATTTGCTCCAGCTGAAAAGGCAGAATTGCCTTCTAAAGCTTGAACAGCGGAATCATAGTTGGGATTGTCATCCTAAGATACAGGTCACGACCCCTGCAGACTACCATATTTCTTAGAATCTAAATTGTTCAAAGTTTTTGAGTGGTAGGATTGAATGATCGTGATCCTACAATCTGGATCGCGATCCTAACAACCATGCAGCACGCATGCATGCGCACACAGAGAAGAGTCTTGTGATGGTGCGAAAGAAAGTGCAAGAAAGAAGGAGACTGCAGGTCAGATTGAACAACATACTTGGCCCCAAACCCCAACAGCTAATTTCTCAAAGAAAAACAGTAAAAAACCATTAACAAAGGAACTTTTGAATACTGTAAGAAAAGTAGATGACAAGTTAGAACAACGTTCTTAGATTATACGAGAAACATCAACTACCTTTTACCAATTCTCAACTCTATACCTGCTTTCCTCAGCACAATTAAGTCTGCTTTACATGGCTGGCCATTATATGGAATTATCTCTGCCAGGAGTCCGTTCAGATAGCTTCTTTCGGGAAGGTTCAACACTAGCCCTCTTCGACGATATATTCGGAATTTGCATAGGCACCATGCAAAAGCTGAGAGACAAACTGCCTGACCATGTAGAGAAAGGCAAAGGAGAAGAAAAGGAGGAGGAGGAAGAAAAAAGAGGCCAAAGCTGAGAAAAATGTCTCTAGGAAGAGCGATATGCTCAAGAAAATCCCAAAATATTTCACATGGCCAAATTGGATGGAAATATTAAAGAGTAATTTTCCTCAACTTATGTTAAGCAAAGTGACATTGAGAAGAATGTGTTACAAGCACTCAAACAAAAATGGTGTCAAAGTAAATAGGTAAACAATGATGTAAATCCTTTGTCAGAGTTGTTGGTGGTCAAAGGTGATGTTAAATTGGATATCTATATCAACACCGAAAAAATCCTTCATAACATTTCCGTATAATTTAGCCACTTCTAAAACATTATTTGGGATTTTGTTGACATTTTGCTCAGCTCCGCCTGTTTTCCCTTCCTCCTCTTCCACATTTTCTTCTCCTTTCTCTTCTCTTTCTCTTTTGCTGCACCATCCTGTAAAGTAGAAAGATCAAATCATAAAATTAAAATCAATGGCCCAAGATGAAATGCTTAACTATGTTAATAGAGCAAGTTGAGAAAGCAAAGGCAAACTCATGTAATAAACACTGCTGGCAGAACAAGTTGCACATGCATTTTACTCGTATTATATTTCAGAGCAATAAATAACACTCAAAATCTAAACCTGGCTTCCACTCACTGAGTTCACCTCCTGATCAAACTCAGGTTCATTCTCAATTTTAACAGCAAATGGCTAGGATGATCGGTTCCAAGTCTGGAACCTGGGACCTACCATGTCAAGACCCGTTCCCACTTTTTTGGAACCGGAACCGACCCTGTGGACCCTAGATCGACTCTGAAACCGAACCTGCCAGTTTCAGGTTCCACCGGGAACCAGCCACTTCTTCTTTTCTTTTCAGTTTCATTCTTTTTTGGTTTCATTGCAGCTTGGTTATGCTACAATATGCAGCAAATCATTTCAATCCCATGAGGTTAGTTACCTGCCTGTCCTACAACAATTCAGAATCCATGGACACATAACTTCCCTGATCATCAAACAAACACACACACTTGCAGCAACAATCCAAAGAAAGCTTCATAAAAGATCACAACTACCAGTACCCTGAAACAGCACTTCACCAAAATGACTGCCGCCGCTTTTGATAAAAGAATTTTCACTCAACCTCCCTTGACCAAACAACATTAGAATATAGAAAGGCAGAAAAAGTACACCAGCCGATCATTCTCCAGCTGAGCAGAACATGTCCACAGGTAAAATCGTGTAAAAATCACTTCAAGTCCTGAGCTCAGGTGGATTGCGAATCCAAGACTGAAAAGCCCATTACCACCCATCGACCATCTCTCCTTCCTCGCGTATCCAAGACTCGAAAATGGAGACAAGAAAACCATTAACAGATAGCAACTATGTAAAACACATCGAGACGCACCATTACAAAACCAAACCAGACGAAACAACGGGGAGAATTAGGGCAAATAGGCAGCAAGAGAAGAGAGGTAAATTGGTACCTGAAAAACCGTCGAGGCCGAGAGTGAGCGTGACGGAGCGACGAGCCCCGAGGCCGCGAGTTAAGGGCGGAGAGAGAGAGAGAGAGCGGTCATGAGAGAAGTCTGGAGTCTGATTGAGGGTTTTATTTATAATTAAAAAAAAAAAGAAGAAGGAGATTTAAATGGGTAATTTCACCCCTAAAATAGAAAACCGGACTGATATCCACTTATTCAAGTTTTAGGAACCGAAAATCGGTCCCGTTCGGTCTAAGGCAATTCTGATTCGGACAATTCCATTTGCTCATCCTCCTACTGCTAACAACAATACTTCACTCTTTATCAAGCTTTCGTGTTTAGCTGGGTGAAGGTACATTTCCTAAAAACTGTGAAAACATTATAAAATGGTTAAAAATTCAGGCCGGACTAAATTGCCATAAAATTAAGAATTAATACCATGAAAAATCATTAAATTAATACGTTTATGATAAATTTATTTAAAATTAATTTTGGACCATAAAAAACTTCAAATTAGTACATCTATAATGAATTTACCTCAAACTAATTTTAGAACACAAAATACCCCAAACCAATACATTCGCGACAAATATATCATCAATTACTTTCTATTAAATTGGATTAATATTACGAAAAATTATAAAATTAAGACATGTGTGTAAAATTGAGAGAGCAAAACCCCAAACATTATATCCATCAACCATCACGTGTCATTCTACTTAGCAATTTAATAGTAAAATTTAATAAAAACCGATGGAGTTTTTTGTGATATGAACTTTAAATTAAAGTGTATCAGTTGGGACAAGTCACGGGACTTAATCCTTAAATGTTGAAGTGGTAAACACAAATGCTCCTCTTAAAGGGCAAAATCGAACCGCGGATCGCTCCCAATAATGATAGTAAAAATATCAGAAAAGTAAGCATATTAAGTGCATAAAATGTCGAGAGTTTATCCACTCGCCCACATTTACCAAAGGCAAGCTCATATGACGGTGAAATTTAAGACAACAATCAAAATCTTTTATATGTGTACACCTCCAGAATAGGCGTTGCCGCAACCTCGTACACTGGTTTTTGTGACGTGGACTCGGCGAAAATTTCATCAAACTCGTAGGTATTTCTATTTCAGTTACTCTTCCCCAATTTCAGCATTTTCAGCTAATCATAATAATACATAGGACTTAAATCAGTGCATCATGCAAAAGAATAAACCACCCGTATATTGCCAATGCGTCTTTCGCTTTCTAGGAGCAATATACACAAATTGCTTACCCTTAGATAAAAGTAAAGAGTACTTTTTTCTTTAACTTTTTTGCTCAAATATAAATGTTATGAAAAGTTTGCATTTGAAGGTACGTGTCAACAGTTAAATATTCTAAAAATTTTGAAATTTTCAAATTAAAAAAAAAAAAGGAAAAATTTGTGAATCGCTAGATTTAGATTAAATAAAAAGTAAAATAATTTGGATAATTACCAAACGAGTCGCTTGCAATCGATAGACTATACATATAATGGAAATAGGACTTGGATGATTGACATACCCTAGTAAATTATCTTTTCTTGAATTAAATGCCAGTTAATAAAAAAGTAATACTTTTTAAGTAAATAGAACAAGAATGAACCAACAAGGTGTGGCACAGATGGTAAGAAAGTCTGATATTACTGTGACGTTAGTTTTGGGCCTTGTTATGATTACGCTAGGAAGAAGACTTTATGCACCAGGTTGATGAGGGGGAGGGCAACCTTAAAATTGTCGGAGGGGGGTGCACTGGTCATGTTGTGCAAAAGCTAGTCGGGAACCATTTAACGTGAATCTTCAACTTAAGGTGGTGATGAACTATACAACATTTCTTGTAAATTATTGGGTGATCCCGAATCTCAACTTAGGCTCCATTTGTTTATGAAAAATATCACGTTTCCAATTTTTTTTTTTGTGTAGCCATTTTTCAAGAAAATAACCATATTTTCCAATGTGCAGTGAAACCTAAAAGTAGAGAGGAAAATATTTTCCATTATTTAGTATTTGATTTGATTTTTGGGGAAAAATTACCAAAAAAATTGAATTTTAATTTTTTAATTGACCAAAAAGAAATTGTTTGAATTTTTATTTATTTTTAAAGAACTTGAATATTTAATTATTTTCTTTTTTTAAAAAATTGATTTTTTTTATAATTTATAATTTTCCTTTTTTTCGTTCCTTTTCTTTTCCTTTCTCCTACTTCCTCCTCCTTCCTCTTCCTTCCTCTGTTGCCATGTGCCACGGCGATGGTCGGCTGCTCTATGATCGACCAAGATGCAGAGAGGCTAGCTCGAGGCTTGGTCAATCCAGGCTAGCCTGAGCTTCGCCGAGGGCGGCAATCTCATGGCTCGCAAATCACAACAATGGCCGACCAAGAAAGAAGAAAAAGAAAGGGAAGAAAAAGAAAAAGAAAAAAAAAGAAAAGCTCAATATAAAAAAAGAAAAAAAAAGAAAACATAACAATAAAAGGAAAATGTGTTTGGTGAAAGAAAGTGAGGCGGAAGAAGTTACGGAAATAGAAAACATTTTCCGTAACTTCTTCCGGCTCACCTTCTTTTCCCTCTTTTAAAGGTGTTTTTTCTAATAGCGGAAAATGTTTTCATTGACTAATTCATTTTATGTTAAACAAACATCGAAAATCCGAAAAATATTTTTCCGAAAGTTATTTTTCATGAAACGAACGGAGCCTTAATATAACGACATTTTCAAGTAATATAATCTTTAGTCTGAGTGGACCACTCAGGCTTTCTTCAAACACGAGGTTAATAATTCAATGTGGATAGGATTTCTCCATTAATCAAAACAATAGTAGTCTTTGTCATTTTCTTTTATCCTAGGCATTTTTCATGGGGAAAATTTGCCATGTCCGCATAAGGCACTATGGGGCGCGGATTCGTCGTGCCATGTATTTATGCCTATCCACTAGTGCAAATCTGTGTAATTAGTCATGCCAATTCACTACGGAGAGAAGAAAGAAATAATTTTTTTACATTCACATAGTTTTTATTTCACTTAGAAATTTTATGACATGCTCCGTATACATCGATCTAACCTCAAAAAAGGTAAAGTTGTTCAAAAGAAAGCTAAACTTGTTCGACAAGGATAATCTCAATAAGAAGTGACAAATTATGATGAGACATGCACTCATTGGGTGATTAGAAGCAATACGTATTTTATTTGCTATGCCTGTATTATGATTCCAAGTTATATCAAATGAATGTGAGTGTCTTTCTAGATTTTTTTATTAAAAGATAAAGTTCTATCCAATTTGGTAAACGGAACCACTATATTCCTTCCGGCCATCCGAAGGCATTAGGCAAGGCAATCCATTGTCATCATACCTATTCATAATCACGGCGAATGTCCTCTCCTATCTTTTGAGTATCAAGGGGACTAAATTGAATAGGCATTGCCCTACTTTTTCTCTTATTTTATTTGCAGATGATGTGATTTTTCTTCTTGGATGGTAAAATTAGGGAATGTTAGAACTTGGCAAACTCGCTGAATCAATATTGCTTTGCTTCAGGCCAAGCGATTAATCTAAACAAGTCCATTATCTACTTCAACTATGGTTACCCTTAGAATCTAAAAAGAAAGATGGTGAATGAATTGAGAGTTCCAATCATTGAGAAGATCAGGAAATATTTAGGAATTCCTTCGGATTGGGCCTAGTCAAAGAAACATATATTTGCTTCTATCCTTACAAGAGTCTATGTGAAGCTAGATGGATGGAAAGTAAAATTGATGTCGAAGGAGGGCAAGGATGATCTAATTGAAACAGTGGTATAGACTCTACCTCGATATGCTATGCTTATAGTCAAACTCCATGCTGTAATGGAACACAATGTATAGTGAAAGTCAATTTTCTGCTTTCCAGCGAGTTCACCCTCTCGATATGTTGTTCCGAATGGACATCTGATTTTGTTCTTTTTCCCCTTTTGGCTCCGGGCGAAAACCATTCAAATCGTTGGTGGTAGCTTACTGTACTCGCAATTTGTACTTGTTGCACTGACACTCTCTTGTCTAGTGTCAATTACCGAAACGGTTATGGTTTGCAGAATAATTGACCTGCCTCATAATGAAATTGGTTTGCACATCACCACATTATACTACGATTAGGAATGAGAATGCAGTTGGTGGTCGAGATTGCACAAGAAAAATCAAAGGTAATTGAAGAAAGTGCTCATGAAAAGGACGCAAAGGAAGAACATCTTATTGTTCGGCCCAAAATTGCCTGAAAAAAAAAAAATTAAAGTAACAGTATTTGAAAAGGGTACATCTCTAACCTATGCGTCTACTAATTAAGTACTAGACAAAAAGACCGAGGACAAGAAATTCTTTATAGCAAACACTGAAGGGATAACGATTCAGTGGTTTCCACATCAAAGGAAATCGAGGCTGCAGTCAAGTGGAGAAGCGCACCATGTGTCTTGTCAAGTTCATGGTACAACAACAAAAAGAGGCTGCGTATCACGAAACAAATGTTAAGACTCAGTCTGGGAGCATAACTACCGCACGAACAAGTGCTGGGATGAGAGAACTTACCATGTCTACACTGACTGGTTTGCCGTTCTCTACCAATATTACAGCTACCATTCCAGTCTAATCAGCCTGAGAATCCATAAAACCAGAGATTAGTGAGACTACGAAGCAAAATTATAATCCATTGCTGGGACAGTCAAGTGTCAATGTTAGATGTATGCCCTAAAGTTACCATATAATAGTTACATATTAGAAATTTCAGTTGTACTGTCAATCTTATTATTTAATGCCAAAAATGTATTCATTCATTTGTCCAATTATTTATATGTATGAATCATTTCACACGATCAATTGCGATTGGACCTATTTTTAAGATGTTAAGAATATGTGTGATGAGTTCACAATTAAACTGAATTTTCAAGCCGTTCCCAATCTATAGATCATTGAGTGAATATTAATAATTCTTTTGCGACCCTTGTGTTATTAGCTTCACCATTAAGTGTTGGATGCTTAAGAAAATGGCAAGTCACAAGTCATTGAGTACTATGATATTCAAGTTAGAACACTAATGCTTATAGCAAACGAGTTCACTAAACATGACACGCATAAAACAATTAGCGACGTGGAAGCTTTTAGCATGGTTAATGTCTAATCGTCCATGCTCTGGTCTTGTGTAAATAATCCTTAGACCTGAGGCATAGCATTGACTTGCATGTTGGATGGCTATGGTTCACAGGTGCACAATGTTGTCAGCTCATTGATCTGTCTCTGTATTCGATGATCATAATTCATTTATATATGAAGTTACACGTGTGTGTAATATACATAATATATCTCTTTGTTACATACAAGGTACAATGATGATGTCCTGTGCAATCTAATTATGACACTATATTGAAATGCTCAGCCAAGGTTGTAATCGAGATTGAACTATTCATATCTCGTATAAAATGCATGTCAATTAAGTTTTTGTATATAATCGAATTGGTGACTTGACAAATATTCAATGGTCTTTGTTCGACTTGGACATAATAACACAAATGGATTGAATTACAATGTAGCCAAAGTTGACAGGTTCATTATGTTCTTAAAGTCTTCATACTGTCTGGGTAGTCATGACATATAGTTAAATGTCAATCATGGCTTGTAGGGCTTATAGATTAATTGGGTCAATCAATTATCTTGGAGTACTAAGTGTTAGTGCAAGTCTTACTGTTATTTCAATGATGAACCCAAAAATGTCACACACCATAGTCAATTTAGGATGATGTGGAGCAAGAGAGATAATATCACAAATAGGTTTGCGATAACGACAATGAAATTGAGTTGAGCTGAAATTAAATTAAATGAGATTTAATTTAATTTTTATGCTAGTCATGAGTGTATGTGCAGACAATGCACACACACGTCCAAGGTGGACACATATTTATGTGCCTAAAATGCACACATGAAGATCATGCCATTTTATGTTTTAAATTGTAGGATTTATATAAAAATAAAATAAAATAAAATAAAAGTGCACACACATGGTCAGCAACTGTGCTGACATGAGAAGCACACGGTCAGCAACAGCAGCAACTACCGACAGTTGCTGATCGCAAAATAAAATAAGGATCGGCAACAGTTGCCGTGGGGTGTGTGATTGTGCAATGTGTGCGTGAGACAAAAAGTTTTTCTTTTGGCGCCGTGACTAAGATATCAATAATGCGGCGAATAATCTGAGCACAATTTTTAGTGGTGATTACCCAAGTTCTTTCTTCTATTTGACATGCGATTGGCCGCGTGTTTAAACTAGAGATCTGATATTTGTGGGGCTCAAATTGAAGAACATTTAAAACACACTATGAGAGATAATTTGTTTAGACTCCTTTATTATTAAGACTTTTTATTAAAATGCACGTACAATACCTTTAGAGATACATGTGTAGTAAAATTTTATAAAAGCTTCCGTTGTGTGTATATTTATTTTACCTATGCGGTAAACCCCAACAATCAAAACACCAAAGTTTGAGCTTGAGAACACAACAAAAACAAAATAAAAATAAAAATAGCGCATGCAACACGATTGCATTACTATTTCGCAATATTCATTTTGAGCAAAAAGAACTTATTATGCTCTCTCTCTCTATATATTTATATGTATGTGTGTACGTATATGTATACAAGACCATAAAGATAATGTTTTTCTGTGTCGACAAAAATCTTCGCAGAGAGGAAACTGTGGGATTGACCAAGCATCTTGCGTGTTACATTTTGGCTGTTTATATGTGGCCAGTCCACTTGGTGGGTACAGGCCAGTGCTCTTAAATTGACCGGGCGCAAAATATGCTAAAGCTGGCATATGGCCGATCAACCATTGCAGCCACATTCGTTTAGAGGGATGTGATCATGTTAAACATTATTATGTAGGTAAATGACACATATGGACATGAATTCCGCGTAGTCAACACGACCTAAGAAGAGGTCGTGGCTGTAGGTTCAACTCTCCCAAAATGCAAACTTACACTTCAGAAGAGATCAATTTCTTTGGAAATTAATAGTTTCCCATATAAGCAAGAAAGAAATCATAGCTTGAGGTTGAGTTCGGGTGGACATCACTACAGTTTTTGATTCAGAAACGCAAATGACTAGACCAAAGAATGCTGAACCAAAAAGCTAGGTCACTTATTTTTTGGAAGTAATTTCTGTAATACACGAAAATGCAATCCAACATCTCCATAGCTAGAACCAAGAACATATATATAATCGAGTAAAGAAATTAATGCATCTGATTTGGATTAATGCATCTGATTTGGACCATCGTTCTTGATACAGAATAGAGACAATCCAAACTCAAGAACTTTCCGTCTATTAGCCTCTATATCACTGGCTTAATGAGACAGCCCCTCACCTTTAGCGCTTAGGAAACACTCCTTTGTGAGGATAATTGTGAGTGTTATGGTTAGATGAAAGATTTAAGCACTATTTATAAAGTTTCTAGTTAGGCCCTCTCATTATGGATCACACTCAACTCAGCCCATATTTGTCACACCCTGATTCTCCAATTACGTGCCCATCCATTTGCAGTCAATTAATAGCGACGTCCCAGGACGTATCGTCAACCCTTTCGTTTTAATGCACATGCGGAAGCAGATAAACAATTTCCAGACAATAACACAATAGGATAGAAAAGTAGGACCATAATTTTTCAAAAACCAAATCACAACCCCCCCCCCCACACACACACATAGCAAACCATGTCATATATAATATAAGTTGGTCTAGTTAGAATGTCTACAAAATAGGGGGCTTTCAAACAACTACGGATCCTCGTTCTCCTCTTCATCATTCTCCACGATTTCACCTTCCTCTACACTTCAACTGGAGCCTTCAGCAAGCTGCACTGAGGACTTTGGTACTACAAGAGTTGGGTGTACTACATCTACGATCGAGCCTTAAGGAGGATCAGTTGTGCTCTTCCCAAAAGTAACCTCCAGAGTGTATAGAGGAATCTCAAATTCCAGAATAGGTACCTCTCTCTGGCCATCTTGAGCCTGATGGTACCACGATCTGTATTGATGGGGCACCTTGTGGGTGAGACTCGCATCGACCCATACTACGGACGTTACTAGCTCATAGTTCCAACCCCTAGGGCCTTGATTCATCGAAATATAAGATGTTTGCTCTGTCACTTTCTTAGATCATCCAAAAAACTCATGAGTTGCTATCTAAGGATCTGAAATGTTATCTCACAATAGGGTGAGACGACGTCTCAGCTAGTTCTACCTCCTAAGACCCTACTAGGAAGAAAATATGCTATGAGGGCTGCCTAAGCACAAACATAGGTTGGAGGGCTTACCTTGGCCTCAGTCTCTTCCTGCAAGTCAATCTATCTCATAGATACATAAATCACATCAACCAATCAATTCAATCAATTGGATTGAACTATTGATCAATCGACTCGGTCGATTACATGTCATCACGACCTCCCCCCGGTTGGCCAAATCAATACTATTTGATAAGTCCGATCATATCAGGACTGCTTCCTCTAAACTGATAAATAGATAGTATAGCTCGCAAACTAAGCTGATAAATACTATACTGCTCAACTTCTAAGCTGACATATTAGAGCTCATAGGTTGATATAATATACTAATAATGCTTGCTCTAAGCTGATAATAATATAACTCGCCAACTAAGCTAATAAGGTATACTGCTCGCAATCTAAGCTGACATAATAGAGCCTGTGGGTTGATATAGTATACCAGTATACTGCTCGCAATCTAAGTTGACATATAACCCGCAGGCTGATATAGTATACCACCCTGACCATCTATTCAATTTAATTTTTTTATCATACCCAATAAAAATACTTATGTGTGGGTACACAATTGGCCTTAGCCAAAATATAATATTTTCACTTTTGAACATCTCACTACTTTCAGCAGTCCCAAAATAAATTTTTGGCACTGTAAACTGATGCTTGGTAATTTTCCAATTAATTATCAAAATTATAAATTTTTGAGATAAATACCCACAATCACCAAACACACTCAATTTACACAAATTAAAGCTCACTTAAATAAATAGATCACACCACTGCAATCAACATAAATTCCAATTACCAGCTATCTTGGTTTAATTTCCAAAAATAAATAATTAAGTAAATAATTATGGAAAATAATTAATAAATGCCAATATATAACAAAAATGCAAACTTAGGCCTATAAAGTCTAATTAGAAACCGAGACGGGCCCGGAAAATTTCCAAACCACTCTAGTTAAATACTAGAGATTGTCTAGGCTCTAATTACATTACTCTAACCACCTAACATGCAATAACGATTAATTAAATTGATAATCTAATCTAACTATCCACCTAATTCATATTTAGTCTAAACTAAATAACTCTTAATCGTCATTAACTTACTAAGCAAGGATTAGTGAGTTAAACTCACTTGATCAACGATCCACTCGGATCAAACTGACGGGGACATAGCGAGGGGCAAGAAACTCCAAAGCAGGACCAACTTTCGAGGTCCGAAAGCGGGCCAAAATAGGTTGAACAGTGGCTTAAAGACCCACATGGATCGGTTCTGTGCTGGTGACGATTGGGGCTACTTCGATGGTTAGTTGGGTGAAACAAGGTTGGTGACGAGTAGGCGAAGCTCCGACGGGCTACGCGAGGTTGCACAGTGGTTGGAGGTGGCTGGATGGTGGCCCAACGGCCACGCGGGAGCTCTGGGAAGTAGCTAGGGTAGGGACGTTGGCGGAACGAGGCTGGACGATTGCGCAGGCAGGCTGGCATGCGACGACGACTCGGAGATTCGGCAGTGGCGTGCGACGGTTCCAATTCAGTTGCTGGCTTCTCCGGTGACTTTTTTGGGCTACTAGGACGTCGAGCAACAAGAAGAGAGGAGGGAGAAGGAGTGTCGATAGGAGAGAGGGAAGGGGCAAGGGGGCCACTTGGTCTCTTTTTCCCTCAAAATGTTCCCTTGATCGGTCCCACCTCCATGGTTGGCTTCCACAGCACACTTCCAACAGCTTTGGCTTCCTCAAGAAGTCTTGGAGAGGTCCAAAAGTCATGGGCAAGAGGGGGCATACGAATTTGCATAGGTTTTCCTCCAATTAGACTTCAAATGCTTCTTGAATCACTCCAATTTTTGGCTTCTAAATATTCTGTTATCAAGTTATTAAACAAATTTTTATTTTTACTCACCAATTGAACCATCTCACATCCCAATTTCAAAATCAGAAATGGCCCTTGGACTTTTCTGAACAAGAACGGTCTTACGACAACTTTTTCCCAAAAATCTTGGTTTGTAGAAAAATATTTGGAGACTAAGTTGATGTTCCTAAAATGATTTGTGACATGACAGAACTTTCAATTTCTAAAATTGAATTCAAATTCGCGGTTAATTTAACTCAGCGCATTTTTAGCGTGACTTAGGCTACTGGTTAGCTCTTAGAAATTTTTAGTGCAATTGATCTGTGGTCAATTTTCTTCAAGCCACAATGAACCTATTTGACACATTGGTAACTCTCGATTGTTGTGAAAATCTCAAGGATTCAAATACGGACACAAGGTACCAAAACGATAGAAAAATTAGTCTAGTGCCGATCAACGAGAATTTTGTAATTTAGTAGAGTCACCCATGTTTAGCCACACATCTTAGTCGAATCGACTTACCTCTGATCTTTAAGCAAATTTTAACTATGCCATAATGATCTCTGCAGATGAGCACGGTCGAGTAGTCGAGTCCTAGTCAAATCCTCAAGTTTATTGCATTAAAATCCCTTAATAACTTTCCCAGATAGTCTAGTTATTTTAGGAGTGATTAGCTCTGAGAATAACACTATAGGCACGTCAACGAAATGTCCGATTAATTTAATTGAAAGTAGAACTGTAAAATTCAGGATGTCACAATATTAGTCAGTCCTATATTAGGCTAATTAAGAAACTTTCTATCTCACCTTAGATCAACCCTAAAAAACAGCAAATTATAATATCAATTAAAGTAGCACACATTAAAAAAACTCTTATATTCTCCCACTTTGGCTATATTAATTAAAATTGTATTGTATATGCACACCTTAATGTAGAGATGATTCTTAATAGTTAATTCTATCCCATAAAGTCTCAAAGATTGAATCATGACAATAATTGTATGTACACAAATAGAGCCTTTCATGGTCTGAGTGCTTTTAACTTTATTGATATGAATTCAATATTATAGTATGGCAAATGGATAATACCTCTCATTAGAGATATTCCATTTGTCAGTTACATTTTTCTTATCTTAAGTGTCACAAAAATTTGTGCCATTAGAGAATGTCTTTATGGTTTTAGTGAACCCACATATGTCTTATTTTTATAGTTACCATTTCTTTATATGTGACAAGATATATGCTCAATGCTAATAATTGAATGCCCCTAGCCTTCACTTAAGATTTATACAATACTTTGAGACTTTATCAACATGTATTCAATATAATAACAATACATTCATAGATACTTTATTGACCATTCTGTACCATTTCTTTATGGTCAAGAACTTGACCGTCATATATTTGAATGCCTCGAGACCTCCGTTGTCCTTAATAAACAATATTGCAGAATTATTATCTCAATACAATCATATGAGTCTATTCATAAAATCAAATATGGTGAACTTCTTACTGAGGTTCCGAGCCTAATAACTTGAGTAACAGTTGAAAAGCATGCTAAAAACTCTGCTTACATGGTAGATGATGACATATATTTCTATTTACTGCATCTCCTGTTGATATAAAGATGTATTATGTTATCGACTTCATGTCATCCTAATAGCCAAGAAAATCTACATTTGAATTATTTACTAGCTATAGGATCTGAACATGTGTGTAAATCAACATATAATCTTTTGTCTTTTTTAGGTACCTAAAAAACCTCATTGGCAGTGAGTGACCTAGTGATCATGTCCAGAATTTAAATAATATTTGTCTAGAAGTTTTGTCGCAAAAACGATATTTGGTTTAGTGCAAATTTATGCATACATGATGCTTTCAAGTGCACTAACACAATGTACATCCTTCAATTGGGTTTTCTCAATGTCTCAATGAGGACAATGTGACAAATTCGGTTTATCACCCTTAATGACAGGAGTAATTCATGGATTGTAGTGATGTATACTAAATCTTTTTAAAATACAATAACAAATGTCATTTGAGATAAATCCAATATACGGTGAGAACAATCCTTACAGATTTCAGTGTCAAGGACAAAAGATGCATCATCAAGGTCCTCCATATCAACATTTTTTGACAATATCTGCTTTGTCTCATGCAATAATTCAAGATCACTACTTGTAGGCAAGATATTATGTGTATAGAGTATAAGAAAAATAAATTTCCTCCCTTGACCTTGCAGTATATATACTGATTTATTTTGTTCTTAACTGAACGAAGTGACAACATTATGAAACATTAATAACATTGTCTGAATTGCTTGTGGCCTTAAATAAGACTTTTCAACCTACACATAAGCTTACCTAAATCATCTACTACAAAACCTTTGAGTTGCACCATATAGACTTCATTATGAAGGTATTAATTTAGAAAGATAGTTTTAACATTTATTTAACTTAACTCCATATCAAAATGAGCTATTAATGCCATGTTCACTCTGAAAGAATCTTTAGAAGATATTGGAAAAAATATTTCTTCATTGTCCACCCCTATTTAAGAGGGATACCTTAGTTACCAGTTTGACTTTAAACTTCCCAATCCTTCTTTGAAGTCCTTTTTAGTCTTGTACTGATGAGCTTGTGATGTTTAGGCAACTCAATAAGTTCCCAAATACTATTCAGCATCTGTATAAATCACTAGATCGACCATGTAGTAAATATTGTAGTCATGCCATCACAGATAGAGTATATAGTCTGATGGTATAATTGATCGTCTCTTTCTAACAGATCTCTTGAGTGGAGCTACAACTAGTTCCTCCTGCACCTGAGATGCTTGAGAAACTTTATCACAATAACATTATCCTAAACTTCAATAGGCTTAGTTTGTGGTGTAGAAGACTCCACAATTTTCTGTATAGGTAAATGTAAAGACACAGTGATTTTCACCATAGTATTATCTTTAATAGTTTAAGAATAGCTTCCCTTTATGGCTACGTCGAACTCTAGAAACTTTATTATCTATGATTCCACAAAACTTGTACCTTTATTAAGGTTTTAAAATCGATACCCATTCGAATGATTTGAGTAAGATATGAAATAATATCAAGTTGTTCTGAATTCCAACATGCTTAATATTCGATTATATAATCTCACTTCTATAAGACACCCCAAATCTTAAGATGGTTCAAGCTAGTTTTATGTTAAGTCCATCACTCAAAGAAATTGAACAATTTTGGTAGAAACACGGTTTTGTAGCTTTCAAAGTGCCACCTCTCAGAAAACCGGGTAAATTAGTGCTATTAATCATACTCCTCATAATCTCCATAAGGGTGATATTGTGCCTTTTAGCCACACCATTATGTTCAAGATTTTCGGGTATGGTAAATTAAGTTACCACCCCAGAATCTTCCAATTATTTGACAAAAATGTCTCTTTAAACTATCAAACATTGCCATACTTGCCAAAATAATCATCACTGAGATTAGGTCTGACAACCTTTAAGCCTTATTCCAACTGTTTGTTGATTTTAGTCCGAGAAAAAACAAATTGAGTTTATCTAGAGATTCAGAATTTTCCTTAATCAAGTATAAAATAAATAGTCGTCAATGATTGTGTTGAAATAAAAAATTTATACACAATGTTACCATATAGGGTCCACTGACATAAATGAAAATGACCTCTAATAGGTCAGAACTTTATACTGTAGTTTTATTTTTTTGGGGGAAAATCTCAAATAAGGACCTAAAGTGAGCCTATTTTCTTAAATAAGGATCCGAAGTGGCCGTTATCCCAAATAATGACTCGAAGTGGCTAACAAGTCTCAAATAAGGACCCAAACCTGCCGGTCGGCGAGAGTGTGACATTTCCAATGGCCGAAATATGGGCAACTTTGTCCACAAAAAATATAGATAGAAATTAATAAACCCTAAAAACAAAACCCCCTCCCCCAACTCTTCACGTTCTTTTGACCTAAAAAAAACTCTTTATATTCTCACGGTTTTCTTCTTCTGCTCTTCATCTTCTCTGTTCTTTGTCCTCTCTCGCTTGGAGCACCGAAATTTTCTGTTAATAGAACACGAATTGAAACACAAAAGAATCCACTACCTTTGTTTCTTCACATCTTCTTCTTCTGTTTTCTGTCTTCGTTTCTTTCCAATGAAGAAGACAAATCTTGAGTGAAGCCACCTTTTCGTTATTGAGACACTCATGTGTAACACGAGGCCCTCGATTCTTCATTATCTTTTCTAGGTTTGCCACACACTTTGATTCACACTCCCGTTCAATCGAGGTCAGTTTTGTTCAAATTGATGCAATCGATCCTTCGTTCGTTCAAAGTGGTTGTAACTTGTTGAAGCAACATGTCAACAAGGCGTGGGCATGTGGTGGAATATCATATAGATGGTAGCGAGGATGGTGATGGTAGGAGGAATTCTTTTGTTTTATGGTGTTCTTTTTGCTTGTTTTGTCGGATTTCTGAGTTAATGTCTCTTTTGTTTGAAAAAATGCACGAGTTGTGTCCAAACAAGAGGGGACAAAGAATGTAAAAGATGAAGAGCATAAGAAGAATAACGTGAAGAGTTTGGAAGTTTTGTTTTTAGGGTTTGTTAATTTCTATCTATATTTTTTTAGCACAAAATTGCCCATATTCTGGCCACTAGAAATGTCACACGCTCGCCGACCGACGGGTTTAGGTCCTTATTTGAGGCTTGTTAGCCACTTTGGGTCCTTATTTGAAAAAATAGGCTCACTTTGGGTCCTTATTTGAGATTTTCCTTTTTTTTTTTTTTATCTTAGTTATCTTACTTTTGTAATAATCTACGCAATTCTTTAGGTAACTTTTAAGAATAGATAAAATGTCGACATTATCAACCTTTCTACTCTTTCTTTAGATATGTGACCAAGATGTTACTACATGAGATTATTCCTTAGGCCAAAGTTTTTTGAACACAACATTTTCAACCGTATATGCAACGTATATATCATCGAGAGTTCAACAAAATTTGTATAATTCATTGGACATAATGTAATACTCAACCTTATTTGAATTAAAGAACACCAAAATAATATTATTTTTTTAATTTCATAAATAGCTACATATATTCAAACATGATATGGAAACTAAGTTCTATCTCAAAGAAGGTATATAAAATGCATTTCTTAATATTAGATTAAAAACAAAATATAAAATTAAAATGATATATCCAATGAACTCAATGTTGATTTTATTGTTGTTTCCCACAGTAAGCTATTATTTATCATAATTTGACTTCCTTAGATTTATGAATCCCCATATGGAAAACACAACAAATTTGTTGCACCATTATCTAGTCATCAATAATTAGATGGGGCTTTTGATAGGTATTGGATTCATAAATAATACCAAAAAATCATTACTTGCATACTCACACTTGGATAACCAAATTTTTGTATATTTACTACAATCTATTTTTATATGACCTTTCTTCTTAAAAAAAAAAAAAATGGTCGCCATCATTTGAAGGATGCTTTTTTAGGATCTTGATTGTCAGAATGACTGATGACTTCATGAGTTCATTTATAAATATGATTTTTAGACTTTGAATCTACCATCCTAAAAACGTAATTTCTAACCTCATCAGAATAATCATACTTTATTTTGAAGAGTCATTGTAGATATGTCCTGATCTCGGCATTAAACAAGACATAATTTCAAGCTACCAACGCTGCCATTATCCTTTTAGTAATGTAGTCAGTTGGTAAACCATTTTTTTTAAGGGTTCATGAATGGAACGCTTCATGGATAACAAGCAAATTCAATTACTCTTTTCCCAAATAGAAAATCTTATTTCCACTACTTAAAGTTTGAACTAGCATGAACATCAATAGTTATGAAGTTATTAATTATAAATGAGATGACAAAAATAACAAACAATCTATGTAATTAGCATCGTATGAGTATTGTACAACTTGAAGACGTATAAGTACACATTTTAGAGAGTTATATGTATTATCATATAATCACCTTTGAGCAAAATACATGACATGTAGTTGTATACTCCCTACATGACAGCGGCCGTGATAGTATATTCCAATCTTCATGAATTCATTACCTTTGGGTGTATGAATCACTAGAATCAGTCATTCCTTCATCATACTGTTACTCTCTCCATGAACTAATACATAATCACCTCATTTGGGAGTATAATCACGCATTAGAACATGAGACATCCCATCGTTATATGATATTGATATTTCTCAAATCCAATCAAGTGTACAATTTTGGCGGTTACAACTTAATTGAAATATTGGAACTCTCTCATACCAGGCATATCAACTTTACTTCTCACATACACTACATACATGTGATTTTAACTCTGTTGACATGAGCAATTTATCACTAAAATTACATATCATACTAATTACACTGTTTTATTAATTTATACAAGTTAAATTTTATATACATTATCAATTAATCATACTCTATACAATCTTTAAGTGATAATATACATGTGAGCTTGCACTTGCATTTCCAAAATCATAGAAAAATACAAGAAAATACACACAAAAAAAAACCCTTATTTAGGATTCCATACATATTTTCACTTCCATAAAATTATCAAAAATAAAAAAATAAATATATCATAGTGTAGAGCATCTCCATACAAGCACATAGACTCTAAAAACGCTGTAATTAGAGTTCGGACACACCCGTATGCTCATCCAGAGTGCGCGGCGTGTGTAGCACACATCCTGCACACCTGAATCAATCTGACAGTTGGTTCGATCGGCCAGACCGATCCAATCGGTCAACCATAAACTGGGTGGTGCAGGTCAATAGCTCGGGTCACAGTTAATCGGGTCAGGTCAAGTCAACGAGTCGGACTGTGGTCAACAGGTCGGGTTAGACCACTTCAGCGTGAGTCATTGACATCAGCGTGACGTCAGCCCTCATGCATGAGAGTGCGTGAAAGCTTGTGGCCATGGGTGCTCGACCCACAACGGCACGTGGGGGCACATGTGGCCTCCCCCAGTGGTGCGTCACTCATGGTTTTGCTCGTCTCGACGAGTTCTTTATGTTTATATAATAAAATCGATTTTTGTTGCACAAAAAATCACCAAAAAGGGCAAAAAAAATATACATCCATGTTTTAATTTATGGAGGCTCTAATACCATATGAAACACGCGAAAACATAACCTAAACTTCATAACTAGAAACAATAACACATCCAATTGAGAAGAGAGATTAACACACTTGGTTTGGACCATCATTCTTAATACGGAATAGTGACAATCAAAACTCAAGAACTTCTCTATTGCCCTTTATATCACTAGCTCAATAAGATGGCTCCTCGCCCTTAGCGCTTAGAAAATGCTCCTTTGTGGGGATAATTATGAATATTAGGGTTAGCGAAAAGATTTAAGCACTATTTATAGAATTTACAGCTGGGCTCAACTCGACCCACATTAGATTAAACTAATTAAGAAACATTCTATTTCACCTTAGATCAATACCGTAAAATGATAAATTATAATATCAATTAATATAACCCACATTAAGAAAACTCTTACAATTTCTTTTAGTGCTAGAGAGGAGGAAAGTGACCTTCATGATTTGAATGGGAAAATGATAAAAATAGATGTCTACATACCTCAATTTCGTTTATCAACTTAATGGGCTTAATAATATACATCACAGAGCATCCATGAACTATACTTAAAATTATACAACTTTGAGGGGACAAAAAGAACTACACCTGCATGGATTGTCACAACAATGACATATATTGGATGACCAAGTGTCAGAGTTTTTATGATGATGATGGTGGGGGAAACCGATATTGACCGTGTATCTTTGAGAATGAGAAAGAGGGTTTGATCTTTTTTTTTTTTTTTGGTCAGAAACGATACTGATTCGCATTCAAGGAGGATGAAAGTTACAACCTATAGATAGGGCATCTATAAAAAGTAAATTCAATAACTGAACAGGAGAAAATTTGGGCCAAGAAGGAGAGATGGATTTGCGAGCGTGGGCCTTAGCGGCCCAGTCGGCTGCTGCATTTGCTTCTCTTCGGCAGTGACGAATCTGCAGATAAGGAAAGGAAAGGCGCAACAGGGAGATGTCAGCAACGAAAGCGTGAATCTCCCATGGTGAAACACTACGATCGTTGAGCGCTTCAACGAGGGTCAGGCAATCGGACTCAACAATAAGGTGCGCTTCTTTCTTTCCCTGTTCTAGCAGATAAGTGAGGGTGAAAATTAGGGCTTGAGCTTCACATTGCAGGGGGGAAGACGCCCGAACAGTGCGGCTGAATCCATTGATCAAAATACCGGCGGGATCTCTGAAGACACACGCGATTGCACCCGAGGTGGAATTAGGGGTAAAAGCCCCATCAATGTTTTCCTTGAAACTGCCGTGGTCCGATGGAGTCCAAAGTCGATTAGGGTTGAGCAGAGGAGATTCGGGAATGGCCAATTGCTGCAAAGAGTGTCTGTACAGCGTTTCTTCTGCAAGGGCCACATCTACAAGCTGATCTGGAGCTGTCCGTTGCCGGCGAAAGGTGAAATGATTGCGAGCCTTCCATATATGCCAGAGGGTGAAGGCGATGATCTCTTTGGAAGGTAAACTAGATTGGGTTTCAAAAACTTCCTGTAGCCACTCTTCTATTCGATTTCTGTTATAGACTGCATGATGAAGCTGTATTCTGTGATGAGACCAGATTTTTGATGTCCATGGGCAAAATAACAGAATGTGTTCAGTGGTTTCTGGGGTTTGCATAGAACATAGCTGACATATAGGGTCCGATAAAATGTGTCGTTGATAGAGATTAGCCTTAGTAGGGAGAGCATTATGACACAATGACCAGATAAAAACTTTGATCCTGGGGGGGGGTCTTAAGATTCCAGATATTTCGCCAAAGACAGGGGGATGGCTGATAAGAGGATGATGGTTTATTTAAGATTGGAGAGTGAGATGATTGTCTGAGGATGTGGTAGGCAGATTTAACGGAATACTGACCTGTTTGTGTGCCTTTCCAGATAAGATGATCAGCTGAAGGAGCGTGACTTAATGGAATAGTACTAATCTCCTCAACAATGTGATGGTCGAAGTGCTGTTGAAGAAGAGAGATATTCCACACTTGATGCTGAGGGACTATGAAGCCAGCAACCAAGTTGGATTCTGCATAAGGAGCTGGTCCGCCAATGATTCCAAAGGTAAGCCATCTGTCCTCTCGAATATTGATGTTTTGACCGTCGCCAACTGACCACTGTAGCTTAGAAAGAATAGCATCTCGACCGATAAGTAAGCTCTTCCATCCCCAAGAGGAATTGGGCTTGTTTGATGCATGCCAGAAAGTGGTAGAATGATAATATATGCCTTTGAATAGTCTAGCCCATAGTGAGGATGGATTTTGAAAAAGTCTCCATGCTTGTTTCCCTAAGAGGGCTTTGTTTAAGATTAATAGATCACGAAAGCCAAGGCCTCCGTCTACCTTTCTCTGTTTTAGAACATCCCATGCTCTCCAATGAATACCGTTTGAAGTACTACTTGATTGCCACCAAAACTTAGCAATTTTCTGCTCAATGGATTTACATATAGAAACTGGAAGTTTAAAGATAGACATTGCATATTGCGGGAGAGCCTGTACGACTGTCTTTAACAAGATCTCTTTTCCTCCTTTAGAAATAAAATGCTCTTTCCATCCTTCAAGTTTGGCACTAACACGACCTAAGACCCATGCAAACATATCCTTTTTAGACACACCCCAGTCAGATGGAATACCCAAATACTTGCCCATCTTAGATATAACAGGAACTCTTAACTCAGCAGCAAGGTTTTGTTGTAAAATGAAAGGACAATCTTTACCACAGAATAAACCAGATTTGTTTCTGTTAATAGCTTGGCCCGTAGCAAGACAATATTGATTTAAAATACTGGCTAGATTCTGGCTTTCTATGATAGTTCCATTCAAAAAGAAGATTGCATCATCCGCGAAAAATAAATGGGAAAGGGTAGGACAGTACCTAGTCAGTTTGAGTCCTTTAAGAGTGCCAGATTGAACAGCTTGATGCATGAGAGTAGATAAGAGATTGGCTACTAGAATGAATAAATATGGAGATAGTGGATCTCCCTGTCTAAGACCCCTTGTAGGCTGAAATGATTCCAAAGATTCTCCGTTGAATTTAACACTGAAAGTGGCAGTGGTGACACATTGCATCACCCATCGAACCCATTGAACGTGGAAGCCCAGTTTTTTTAGATAGTCCTCTAAAAAATCCCACTCAACTCGATCGTAAGCTTTCTGCATGTCGAGCTTTAAAACCGCCTGAAAATGTTTCTTGCGTTTGCTGATTTTTAAATGATGCAAAACCTCCTGCACAACCATAATGTTATCTTGAATCTGTCTACCTGTGACATAAGCACTCTGTTCTGTTGAGATTAATTCTGGAAGAAACTGCTTTAAACGGTTGGCCAACACCTTAGAAATGATTTTGTATATAAAATTGCATAGACTAATTGGGCGATACTGTTCTAACCTTTCCGGATGAGGAATCTTGGGGATGAGAGCAATGAGAGTTCTATTAACAGTAGAGGGCATTACTCCTGAACTGAAAAAGTTGTTGACTGAAAGATAGATATCCTCTTGAATAATATCCCAATGATTGTGAAAAAATAATCCATTGAAACCATCTGGGCCAGGGGCTTTATTGGCTCTAAGTTGGAAAGCGGCTTGCATAACTTCCTCCCCGGTTACAATTGCAGTTAAACTGGTGTTCATATCTGCTGTGATGATCTGAGGGCATTGTGCAAGAATGGGCGCATAATCTCTAAAGCCGGTTGAAAGGTAAAGTTGTTTGAAATATGTTTGCGTGAGGCACTTAAGCTGAGTTGGATCACGAATCCAGCCAAGGTGCTTGTCTTTTAACATGCTGATATGATTTCTTTGTCTGCGTTGGATTGTGGTTGCATGAAAGAACTTCGTATTCTTGTCACCCTCTCTTAGCCATTGAACCCTCGAACGCATTGCCCAATATGTTTCCTCTCTCTGCCATATTCTGTGAATTTTGTCTTGTAGGCTAGATACAAGTGCCTTGTCATAGGTAGACCCTGGTTTGTTAATGTGATTTTGAATCTACTGCTGTAACAGATAGACTTGCTGCTGGTTGTTGCTAAAAAGAGATTTGCTCCACTTGGCAAGAGCAAATGAAGTGCGTTGAAGCTTGCTAGTCAAGGATTGAGGCCGCGTTGTTGGTGAAGTCCATGCTTTGCTAATGATCGATTTGCAGTCTTCCTCTTGAAGCCAGAAAGCTTCAAAGAAGAAAGTTTTCCTCCTTTTACAAGAGGTCGGTTCAGTGAGTAAGAGAAGAGGACTATGATCAGAGGCCAAAGCTGGGAAAGCAAAAACTTCTGCAGCCGGGTAAGATAATCGCCATTCAATTGTACACAGAGCCCTGTCTAGTCTTTCTTTAATGGCTTCATCACCTTCTCTTTTATTCACCCATGTGTAAAAGCAACCCTTACTTTCAATGTCCATAAACATGCAATCATTCACAAACTCTCGAAAGGAAGTTAATCACGTATGACTCCATAATCTTTTTCCCTGCTTTTCCCGGTGGTAAAGGATGTCATTATAATCTCCTATGCACACCCATGGAAAGGAATTTGAAGTCCGAATCTGCGATATCTGTCCGGACTTGCTTCGATGATGGTAAATCGAAGGCGCATGAAGACGAGGTAAGTCTCATAGTTTTAGCGAGTTTGATTCTTGGTACAAATTGTGTCGATGAAGTTGCAAGTAGAATGCTCAACTGTTAAAGTCACCTCTTGGTCATTCCAAAAGAGTACTAAACCTCCAGCCAAACCTATAGGGTTTACTACAAAAGAACTTGAGAACTTCAGCTGTCTCTAAAGATTCTGAATCAGCATTGCTTGATTTTTCGTCTCCATCAAAAAAATGATATTAGGCCTTTCACTAGCCACTAGGGCCCTTAATGCTTGAATTGTCAGGGGATTGCCCAGCCCCTAACAATTCCAACTTAGGATCCTCATTTGTCATGTGGTGGCTTTTTAAGGCAAGCCACCTTGGCCCATGTTCCAACCCTTTCAGTGGAAAATATTAGGGTATCCAGGAGAGTTGAGTCATCAAGAACGACAGTTGCATTAGAAGAAGTTTCATAAGGAGTATATCGTTTGGTTTTTTTCAGAGGGCTTGATTTGGCGATTGACCTTGGAGTCTTGATTTTCTTGCAGAAGGAGTAATTCTCTATTTCACTGTGCGGTAACGGCAGCTGGTTGAACATCGGAGATTTTTGTTTTAGGTCAACAGAAGGAGAAGGCTGCTGCACAATTGATGAACGTTCTGCTTTATTTGCTCCTGTGTCTGAATGCTAATTGAGAAGCTGAGGGGCTGGAAGTAGTAAAGGAGTTGTTTGCAGTTGAGTTTCTGGTACGATTTCTTCACCATCTTCTTGATTGGGATATTGCTGATAAAACGCAGACCAAAATGGACTATGTTGATTGACCTCTGCCCTCAACCATTTACCATAAGACAAGTGATCAATGCCTTCAAGTTTTGCTGTATCATAAGGAATGTCATTACAGTACATGGCATAATGTCCAAGAAGACCACAGGAATAACAATAATGTGATAGACGTTCATATCTAAAGTCGAGCCATATGTGTTTCCCATCCACTCTGATAAGTTTGCCGGATTGGAGGGGTTTGTTTAGATGAAGTTCAACTTTAACCCGCACTGATCTAGTTGAGGAACTGTCATGGCCTTCAACTCGCACCTCCTGAACCTTACCAAGTTGTGTGACTGCTTTTGTAATCATAGTTTCAGTGCAGCGTTCCAGAGGAAGACCATAAATTTGCACCCAAAACCCACAAGTAGTGAAGTCATAGCGGTTCAAAGGGTATTGGGCAACCGGGGCTTTAGAATAATCGGATGATGTCCAAACAACCAATGGCCATTATCTAGAATGCGTTGTTTTTCCCCTTCGATATTGAATTTAAAGATATAGAATCCTTCTTCACGTTGAGAGATTTCAATATAGTCATTGCGCCGAGACTCTTCTTAAGGTGTTACGAAAAGCAGGAAAATTAATAGTTGGATTGGACGATGAAGTTTACCGATTAATGTGAGTTTGCATTCTTGCAGTTTTTCTGTCGGTACTTCATCTTCCCAGATGTCCACACCTTGTTCAGGCCAGAGTCGTCCAAGTCGTTGGCAGAGAGCAGCAACTCGAGCATCATCTTGGTGATGAGAGTCGGCCATGGAAATTATGAAGAATACAGGAGTTGCGGCGACATGCAAATACCGATGAAGAGAATAGTGGATACGATGATAGTGAAAAAAGCGAAATTGAGCTGAAATGTACTCTGAAAGATGCGATGGGGAACAATTAGTGCATGCATGTAAGGATTTCAAACAGGAAGATGAAGATAGAGCTTGGGAGGATGGAAATAGAGATACGATGAGAGAAAGTGAAAGTGAGCTGGCTATAATTTCATGAAGAACATGAGGAAAGAGACGGATGACAGAAAATGGATGATGAAGGGGAAATGGGAGTAGAGAGAGTTGCGAATGGGTGAACTTCCTTGTAAGTAAAGGAGAATTGCCATTACGAAGGCAAAGGAAAAGATTCAGAGTAATTAGAGTTGAAAGGAGATGGAAGAGACTACCATGGCGGTAGAACAGACTCGAAAAAATGAGAGCATTTTTGCATCCTCGTGGACTCTCTCTAATGCATTTAAGTTGTTCTTCATAGAGGGTTTGATCTTGGGGATGACATGGTTATGTCCTTTTAAGGTTTGCAAGATATAAAAGATGATGATGGCCGAGCACTGGGGGTTAAATAAAGGATAGGATATTTATGATTGACTCTGACGAACGTGGGTTTTGTTTATACATAATTTTTAGTCAATGCGTCAAAAGGTAAAAAAAAAATTCAAGATTAGGGTTTTTGATTACAACGGAGCACATTTCTCGATCAAAAAGTGTCGTTTTTCATTTCTTTCATTTCTATTGTCATTTTTAAGCAATTTCCTAGTCATTTTCAAGAAAAACTTGAAAAGTCAAACAATTGATTTTTATGTTGACTTTTTGGTCAATCATTTGATCAAAAGTCAACCCAAGTAAAAAAATTAGCTTTTTGCCCAAAAAAAAGCCTTAATTTCACTTTAGTCAAATCATTTTTTCAAAAATTCAAAGATTTGACTCAAAAATTAACTTTTTAAGAAAAAATCAACTAAATGATTGACTTTTGATCAAACATTTGACCAAAAAAAAAAAAAAAACAAGAATCCTCAAAACACAATTTTTTAAATGTTAATTTGACTTTTTTGTCGAAAATTTCGCAAAATTCAATTGAGAACATTGTTTTCCGAATTTTTCAGTTTTAGATTCTAAATCGACAGAAAACAAAAGTACTTTTGTTGTAGCTGTAATTAGGCACAATTCCTTTTATGACATTTGGTATATGGACTATTTCTAATCCACTCATTCATTTAATTTCAAGAATTGTCATGCCAAAAGGTGAATTGTCATTTTAAGCCATAGTTAGGGGTTTGAATCGATCCTTCATGATTTCTAAACGGACAATTCTTTTCCACTCATTTTTTTTGAGATAAGTTCAAATCCAGGGTCCGTTTTGAGAAATTGACATGAGAAATTCCCAATTAAGGAATTTCACTCTCTTGAACGTAAGAAATCAAACTATCAAGCCTTAATTGGAGAAATTTAGGTTGGCTCATTCAATATTATGGTTTAATCTCATGAATCGAGGTCTTGTGACTTAAATTCAAGGTCAATTTAAAGGCAATAGGTTATCCTAAGCATGAGTAACTAGTCAAATAAATTTATTGCAATGTTAATTGAATTCAATTTTGATTAATTTGCAATTATGGGTAAAGAATTGCAAAATTGCTCATTTTAGCCTTTAATGCTTGATTTTATGTACCCAAGGTTTTGGTCTATTGTTTTTCACAATGATCACTCAATTAAGTCTATAGAGAACATAGATTGCATTTACGGGGTTTAATTTGCTTAATTTGATTTAAATCAGACAATTTCTCCTTGAATCGGATAAGTTTTCTTTTCAAGTTAGTCCTTGAGGGACCAAATCGCATATATTTTGAATCCACAAGGACCACCTGAACATGATCTAGCAAGAACCGGCCAGAACTAATCAAGAACCGATCGGGAACCGATTGAATAGGCTTGACGAGTCCGACCAATTGCTAGTGAGGCGGGCGGTTCGGCCCTTGTCGGTCAATTCTAGACCTCTAGCAACGAGTTTCGAGATCCTTGCTTCACAAACTTTGCTCTCATGCCTTTGCATTTTCAAGATTTTATGATTACCCCATAAATTTCGAAAATTTGCGATTTAGCCCCCTAATTAGACCCTTAAGTGAAACAGACCCATCCGATTGATCATACGACACGTCTTAATGGTGCGTAGCCTTTTTTAAATTTAATTTGGCCATTAAATCAAGTTTTTGACCATCGAATTGATCCGATGGCAAGATTCGCCAATTTGGGACTAGGATAAAAGGGATTTTCTCTCCATTTTTGAAAGGAGGGAACATTTTCTGCATAATTTTATCTTTCTAAAACGGAACTCACTCAATCTTACTCTCTCTCTCTCCCGCCAACTCTCTCTTCCCTCCTCCACGTGCCGCCACCGCTCGTCGACGTACGCCCCCATGTTGGTGGCCTCGCCGCTGCCTCCACCACCTTTGGCATCCCTCTTTCTCTCGTGGAGCTGATTATAGATCCCTTCAACGCCGGCAATTGTTGCTTGCTCCCATCCGGCGGCTTCTTCACAGCTGTGGGGAAGATCGACATCCACGTTGATCTTATCTCTAGCCGGTTCATTTACTTGAATCGGCTCCTATCTGGTGGCCGTTGGACTCCCAGCCACCGTTGATCGGTTCGTATAGAGGTCCCCAACCCTCTAGTGGTCGGGGTTTGAAGAGTTGGTCACCCGAGCATCTCCGACGACCATTTCCTTCAATTAGCATTGAAGACCTGTCCAAACAGAGACCGATTCTGCTCATAGGCTGAACCGGCTGTTTAACCGCTTCCTTTGGCGATCCACAGTAATCGAATCTGTTCATCGAAGTTTTGATCATGCTTTGACAATGATCACTTCGTCCCATTGTGTCCAAAATCAAGGCAAATGAGAAAAGATAGACTCTTGAACTTGAATTCGATAAAGCGAGATTGGCATATCTGATCGGGGCTAAGATTCAAGATTAGATCCATATAATATGCTTCGATTTAATGATAATAAGGTTGTTTGATGATTTGCTGAGATTGAAGTTCATTAAGGATTGATTTGTGGTTGATTGAGTGTGATTAATGTTAATATGCGATTTTAGTGCTTTTGTGCATAGCTTACTATTTGGCTTAAAATGAGGTATTAGATGAGCTTATTTGACCTCGACTCATGCTAGGCTAGAAGGTACACTTTGATATCTTCGATTTGATAGGTCGCACATCCTGAATAGAGATATTTTGGTCCACAAAAACTACCTCAGAATCAAGTCAATTCTGCAGTAGTTTAGGTTGATTTTTTGTTCTGGTTTTATACCCATTTTTTTTTTCGTGTTGATTTTTGTGTTCTGAAATTGGAGAAGTTTTCTCATGAGATTTGTTCCAAATCGTCTCGAGTATAACATATATTTTTTCTAGATTTTTTGGAGGTGTTTTGATTAGGCAAAATAATTTAAAATCGACTGCATGTTATTCAACCCTGCATTGCATCCAAATTGAGTTTGTGTGAGTTTGAGCTTGTAGATGAACTAATTAGGTTTGACATTCTTCATTAGACTTGTAATGCATGTTTTAAGGATTCTAGGAAGGTAAGATTCATATGGATCGCTCGTCATTTGGTGTGTCAATTGCATACTCAAATACATTTAGGTACTGCTGCAATTAGGACATTTCATGATATGCATCTGTTTTAATATTTTCACCTAGATTTGTGTGATCTCCATTAGGTTTTGACATCTTAACAAAAAATGTTCGTCATTTTGCACTCTGCATATAAAATTTTTCATTAGATTTTTCAAATGTCATTAGGTAATCAAAATCAAGTATGTTCTGTGATATTCGTATTAATTTCGAGGCTTATAATAAAGTCACTAAAACACATTTATTAGGGTCTCTTAAAGACCAAATCATGCATCAATGCTTCGTGACTTTTGAAATGTGCATTACAAGCTTAGCGTCCATATGTGGTGTGTCATGATTGAACATCATTTGACATGTGAATGTCATGTGTTAATTAGGTTAGATGCATTGGGAAAACATCAAACACGTCATTTTAATTCTATGTCATTTTGCATTGCCAATGACTCGTATAATTCTTTCATATCTCGACCTAGGGTTAGATGTTTACCTAAATCATTTGTCACATCTAATCCTTTGTCGTATGCGAATTTCATGCCACTTATGCATTATTTAAGTGACTTTAGAAATCATAAATGCATATTATGTGTTGACTTGTTAATGGCTACCATGCACATTTTTACATATGCCAATTTTTTAGCATCAAATTGACCTTGATTGAGTTTCAACCCTTCTAGGAAGTCATAGGACTCGTTTAGATCTTTTGAATGCCACTAGTTTTGTGCAATTTTCTTGTCAATAGGACCACTTTCCATTTTTTTTTTAAAAT
This sequence comes from Eucalyptus dawsonii, assembly GCA_016097615.1. Lineage (NCBI taxonomy): Eukaryota > Viridiplantae > Streptophyta > Magnoliopsida > Myrtales > Myrtaceae > Eucalyptus > Eucalyptus dawsonii. The sequence continues at coordinate 37,034,720 of CM027878.1, read as the reverse complement.
TTAGTCTAGAAATTTGACTTAGATTAAATTCGGAACTCTGTTTTTACCCCTGTTTAGTCAGTCTTTTGCTATTTTTGTGTGATTTTTTCAGTAGGGATTCTTGAGTTGGACTCTTAAAAACTTTTGTTTGTCACATTTTGGACTATGTTGTGGAGAAATTTTATATTTTTTAGATTCTGTTTGATAGGTTAAATCTCAGTCTCATTGTTACTTTACATTGCTGTGTTGTGAAAATTCTGATTAGACATCGAACTTCATGAATTTTTTAAAAATGCTTACATAACTCATTTTAGAAAACTTTCTCAACAAAGTTTTTTCTTATGATGTCGTGCATATTGTTTAATTTTCTTAAGGACAAATCATCAATGGGTCCTTTCCAATTTAGTTGATTCTGCTTGTCTTGTCTGTGGCGTTCTGTTGTAAACCCTTATTGCGATTTCTTTTTAGGATTTTTTAGGATGAATTACATGTGGAAGTAGGATTCATCGTCTTCATGAAATGCATTCCAAATTCCTTGGTCTTCTTTGTAAAAAATTTTCAATAAATGAAATGATTTTTTGATCACATTTTACAAAATTGATTTGAAATGTTGATGTTGCATACTAAAATGAATTTGGTACATTTGATGCTTCCAAGATCAATTGTTTAGAATCCTTTAGACCTTTTGATTTGATGTTGGAATCTTTATGGTCTGGACCGTATTTAAAATGCATGCAATGTATGTGAGTGCATGATATACGAGTCCCAGACTAGCCTTGATAATTAAATGCATTCCATACTTGAGATGTCCCTTTGTCCAAAAGTCTTATTTTTCTTTCTCGATGTTTCGAACATATACAAACCTTTTGAAGCATCACATAAACCACACGTGTGCATGAAACCATCTCATTTTTAGAAATGCCTGTGATCGTAATTGGTGCTTGCCCATTGAATAAGGCCAAGGGCCTGCATGCATGTTTAATTATTGGTGATGCAAGTGATTGTTAGATCTATGTTTAGATATGATGCTTGATTCCGTGGTAAATCTTGGGATTCACCTCAAACATATCTTAGGGACTTATAAGCATTAGTGGTTATGTGAGAACACAAATGGTCACTCATGGCTTTAAGTCATTAAAATAAATGGGATAGATGTCTAGAGGGACCAATGTATGAATTGCAAAGGCTGACCCCGAGGCCCTATTTGTTCATTTGTATATCCGATTTCATTTGTTCGGTTGTTCTTGATCATTTTCTGTGTTTGTTGATTGTTTTGTTGTGAATAATTGTTTCTTTCTATTGTATGTACCTAGTTATAGTTCCTAGTTTAGAACTAGATTAGGCCCTTGGAGGTGGAAGCTCATCAAGATGTGAAAATGGCGAAGGTCAATGTCCATTCCGATATATATATATTGTACTCATTTTCCCGATATATATTTCGGGTTTTTCATTTGTATAAACACCCTACGAGTTGCAGGTTCTTTTTTTTTTTTTTTATTTCCTTTGAGCTTAAGGGTTGCATGCTAGGTTTCCTGCTTTCCTTAGTGCTTTACTTAGTGCTTTACTTGGTTGTTTACTTACCGTTTTGTCTTTAAATTCAATTGTGTGCTTTCTTTTCTATTTTGTAGACATAGAATTGCACGAAAATGACCATCCACGCATGATCATTTAGTTTAGGTTCATTGATTTCGAAAAAGTAAAAAGACACGCACGATCGCCTTAGGCAACACAACATACTGTTAGATATCGAAAGGGTGCTAATAGAAATATTAGCGTAATCCAAGTCCCAAAACCTAGATATTTAGTTGCGTAGAAGTCGAGGGATAACTACTGACCCTTGATTGAGTTTTCTAGCCAACTCCCCAAAAATGACACTAGTGACGACTCCCCTTTTTTATTAGGTTGTTTAAATAATTAATAAATAAATAAACCTGTCGTGAGGGATATGGGCCTCAACAAGGTTTACCGTGGTTTAGCATACTTGATGTTGTAGTAGCCTAAAAAAAAAAAGTGATGCCATCCCTATGGGTGAAACGTATTATCAAGAAGGCTATCATAGTAAAGGTACCCCTAAATTCGATATCCATAATTGACCTTCTCCCCTAAGGTGTGTCGCCCGTATAGGTATGAGTCACGACATCTTCTACTGTACGTAGGGTACGAGTTTGAGAGAACTTGTGGCCGTGATCGAGTGAACTCACAAATGGTTCATTCCGAAAGGCGGGTGATAACGTTTTTGTGGATGTGAACTGTGAGGGAACTTTCATGGTCAAATACTCCTATATTCAATTTTTCCCACATTCGTTGGAGGCTTGCGAGGAAGGTCGGGTCGCGACAGCTTTTTCGTTTTTCAATGGTAGTACTTCTCCAAAATGATTTTTGTTGACTTGAAAATTGGGTTGCTCAAAAGCTCAGCACACGAATATGGACCACATTAATTATTAATTTGACTTTTGACCCAAAAAAATTACTAATGTGACTTGTGGAAAAACTTGCCAAGTTAAATTAACTGGGTCGATTTGATATTTTCCTAGGACGCGTTTGGTAACGTTTCTGTTCAAAAATTGTTCCAGGGAACAGAAATAGAAAAAAGTGTTTATGTTTCGGAGAACAATTTTTGACCAGAAAGATGCGTTTGGTAAACTTGTTCCGGGAACAAAAAAAGAATAGAAACAAGTTTAGTAAATTTATATTCTTTTTTTGTTTCTTTTAATTTTTTAATATTTTTTATTTTATTTTTCATTTTTTCCTTTCATTTTTATTTTTTCTTCTTTCGGCCGGTTGCCCGGCCTCCCATGCGACCGGCCGACGGGGCCGGCAGCCTCGCCTAGCCACGGCGAGGCTCGTCGGCCCCCGGTGAGGCCAAGCGTCACCGACCCCGGCGAGGCTCGGCCTGGCCGGATTTGGCGAGCTCGAGCTCGCCCAGCCATGGCGAGCTCGGCCTCGCCGGATCCTAAGCGAGCTCGAGCTTGCCCGCGGCGCGACGCTCGGCCTCGCCGGGGCCGGCGGCGCTCCGCGAGGTCGCCGACCCTCGACGGCGTCGCCGGCCCTCAACGGCCGGTCGCCAACCATGGTCGAGGCCGGCGACCGGCCAAAGAAGAAAAAAAGAAGAAAAGAAGAAGAAAAGAGGAGAGAGAAGAAAAGAAGAAAAAAGTGTTTCTGGAGCAAGAAACAATTTTTTTTTTGTTTATCATTTCTGTTCTTTTTGTGTTTCGAGAACAAAAAATCTGATTTTGAATAAAAACGCAAATAAACGTGTTTCTGTTCTTTTTTTGTTCCCGGGAACAAAAAAACAAAATTTCTATTCCTGAACAGAAAAAAGAAATAAAAACATGCAGCCCCTAGTCTTCTTAGTCTTCTCTACTCTTAGTTCCACGAACACGCACTTGCAGTCGTCTCCGCCCTCTGGTAGCGCAGCCTCCGGATAGTGATTGATAAGAATGCTGATGGACGACACTGCCCACTCCATCGTTCCTACGAATCCGTCAGCCTAGAAAAAAGCGTCCCTCTAATTCCTAAACATGCGGGCTTCGTGGAACTCTGCTCCATCTGGAAAAATAAAGAACCTTGCTAAAGCTAACCCCACCGTTACACCCTATGAATAACGGTGTCTTTTTAACTACAAAGTGTCATGGAGATGCAATTGGCAACCAGAGACTATTTGCGAAACAGAAAGTTCTCAGATAAGGACACTAATTCTTTCTTCTAGAAAGGAAATGAAACCAATAAGAACTAATTATTGTGGGTGACATTTTTTTAATCTTTGAATAACTACTTAATATAAAACTCACTGGACGAGTGAGTAGAAAGTATCCTAGACTTTTTTTCTTGATTAAGTTTGTCATGTTTTTTATTTAGTCTTGTCTAGAGTTATTTAAAATTAGACCACATCAAAGTGATTTTCTCGTTAATTGCCATTTGTCGATGACTTATTTTTGCTGAATTGAGAATGCAAATTTGTATTCTATTATGTGAAAATCATGTTTGATATAATTCTTTTCTGTAACGGTGGGGAAAAAATTAAAGTGTGTCATGAAACCAGTAAAGCGAAGAGAGAAAAATAAGAAGGACAATGTTAGCCTAACGGCTGTAAGTGCTTTAAACTAATCGAGCATTTTGAGCCTATAGTATCATTTTAAAAGTAACATGGTACAGAACATTTGGTTAATTAATAATTCAGCTTAATTAGTAGAAGATTGTTGGCAATTTATGGAAGAGAGAAATGAATAATTTTGTTTAATTAAAAGGTTCATATCGATTAAAATATATTTCACATGAGAAACTTCAAGTCCATGTAGCAAATTTGAAAGGCAAATTTTAATTCTGAGTTAAAAAAGAGAGAGAGAGAGAGAGAGAGAGAGAGAGAGAGAACATATTCCACTCAAAGTCCCACCATTTCCCAAGGAAACCGGAGGCAAATATGGGGAAGACTACACCGTTGCTCTACCAAGCTTTTTCCAAAAATAAACTTAAACAAATAAGGACTATATATATTTTTTTTCAATGGCCAACACCTTTTTATTTTTGATAATTTAGGTGGACAAGCGCAAGTAGGCCAATTGAAGGCCCATCAAAACTGATGGATTTATTAGTGATGGGCTTAAGGCCTGTCCGCCCATGTTGGGCCTAAAAGCCCGGCTCACAAGAGTAGGGCCCATGGATGAAGGGGCACGATTAATTGTTTTTTAGAGGGACATATATAAGGGAGGAGAGAGAGGGAGAATGTACCTCTTGGCATTAACGTACGTGCGTCTCCTCTCTTTCAAACGTTCACTCTCTCTCAAATAGAAGAAACAAGTAAGCACAAGGCAACTTTCTTCTCCCCTTCCAAGCGAATTGTCATCATCGGATCGAAACAGACCGTTTTCTTTTCCTCTTATTGACATTGGTGTTTAATGTGTGGCTAACAAGGTACGCTCGAATCCGTGGTGTGCTTTAGGATCGGTGATACGTGTTGTTTTCCGGGCTCATCTTCCGCATTCGTTTTAGGGGTTCGATTTAGCGTCGAATCCCGGTTTTCGGGGATCCGTTATTCCCAACATTGGTATCGAGCCTAGTTCATGTTTTCCGATCCCTTTCATGTTTTTTGATTGAATTTTCGCGAAATTATTCGGCCGACACGGATCGGGCGCAAAATCCCGACACCCGAGCACCGTTCGTCTAATTTTTCGAGTTTCTGTAATTCGAAATCGATTTCTGAAAGCATAGGGTGAAAGGGCTCATTAAGACGAGTCCGTCGACGGGTCGTGCGTCGCCGAGTGATGCTGGATGCGCCCGAAGTGCTGGCTCGGCCAGCGCGTGCGGCACACGCGCCAGTCGGTGGACCGGCACGTGCGTGCCGCCGGCCGGCGAATTGGCATGCGTTAGTAGGCGAACCGGCGTGTGCTGACGTCACCGTGACGTCACGGTAACCGCCAGGATGATGTCATCGGTAACGTCATCGTCGACGACCGTTGACCCGCCCGGTGATCGGCCGGCGACCCGACCTGACGGAGACTTGACCCGACCTGTGCAGAAGCCAGGCGCATACCGCACACGTGCCGGCTAACGTTTGCGTGACGTCAACACGAGCATGCGCGCGGCACGTGTCGGTCGGTTCATTCGATCCGGCTTGACCGGTCCGACTGGTCCGACAACCCAGCGACCTGACCGTTGACTGTGACCGTTGACCATTGACAGTTGACCAAAAAAAAAAAAAGAAGGAAAGAATGTGTTTCTTTTTCAATTAAGTTTATGTGGATTATATGTAATCCCTTATTTGTTCTGCATTTGTTGCAGGAATAATGCCTCCCCTGAGGTTGCGCACACCTATTCACGCAATTACCGATGAACAAAAGGAAATGTTGTCTAAGTTGATAGGCGAGGCGATCGATCATCGATGGGAGAGTGGTGACTTAATTGATCACGTCCTTGAAGTCAACGGGAAAATTCAAAAGGTCATATGGAATGGTCGTCTTATGCCACAGTCAGAGATGGTGCGATTTTTCATGAACACTCTTCCACCTGAATGGCAAGATGTGTTGAATCGCATATGGGATGTCAACGGAGCTGCTTCATATAAGAAAATTGTGATGGATTTTGTAAATGAATATTACTGGATTGTTACAAGGGAAAAGATCAAGAAATTGAACAAAAGAGGATCTTTCCCAGTTCGTGTGCTGACTTGGTGTTAGATGTATTGGCTGATCTTTGTTAAGTGTGCTATGTGGACATCTTATGTAATGTTTACTACCTGATTGTTGTTGATGTAGCAACTGATATGTTATTTGTATTATGTGAGAGCATTATTATTGTATGTCAAATATTATTTGCTTTTTGTTATTGCTGGTTGCTGTGGGTAGTTTAGAAGTTTTTGTGCTTCATAGAATTGATTTTGCATATGACAATCATATTAATGATAGTTTTAAGTTAGGATTTTTGGAGGATGATTGTAAACATAGTGACCTTTTGATTCCAAAACCTTACTTGAAATTGTTCATTAATATGATGGGTCTGTGCAAAAGGGATGCATAAATGATAGGCGTTAATAATTCGTGCATATATGTCGATGTGTTCGGATCAATGGCTTCACCACAAAGAGCATAGTTGCCGAGCTGAACAAAGGTGAAAAGCTCAATGGTGACAATTATGAAATATGACACATGAAAATTCAATATGTCTTGGAAGAGCAAGAGGCACTAAAAGCTCTTAACCTAACCATGGTAGAACTCGAAGAAGGAAACAACTGCGCAGCACAAGAGAGATAAGGAAGCATTTGCTGTATGGAAAAGAAAAACTCTCTTGCTCGCATTACGTTCTTTGAGCAGCATAGACAATGACGTCATGCGAGAGTTTAGGCGTTTTGACAATGCCAAGGAAATGTGGGAAGCATTGGCAGCAAGATTTAGTCATACTTCGGTGACCAGACTGAGGCAGCTCACTATTAGGTTTGACTCTTATAAGAAGCCTTATGGTCGAGACCATGAAGCAACATCTTAGAAAGATGTCAAACATGATAAATGAGCTGAAAGATGCTGGCCATGTCTGACGGATGAGTAGCAAGTGCAAGCAGTGATTCGTTCCTTGCCTCAGAGTTGGGAGCATATGAAGGTGCACCTGACTTATAATGATAATATCAAAACCTTTGAAGATGCAATGCGTCATCTTGAGCTGGAAGATGATCGCCTCTTGGCGGCTAAGCCGGATGCTGAACTCTATCATGCTAGTTCTAGCTCATATGGAGCTTTGAGCTCCAAACGCAAATGCCCTAATTGGTTTGATAAAGGGAAAAGCAAGGAAGCAGGTCCTTCAGGGAAGAAACCCAAGTTTAACCAACATGAAAGAGGAAAGCATCCTCGCATGAAGAAGCTTACAAGGGTGAAGTGTTACAACTATGACAAGAAGGGTCACTATGCTCGCGACTGTCGTGAGCCGAAGAAGGTAAACACCCCTTGTGCTTTTCAGAACTTTACTTTTGTGTCGAGTTCTATATTCTTAACTGAGTCTAATCCTTTGTAGACTATAGATTCAGGAGCGACAGACTATGTAGCGAAGGATAGAGAATCCTTCGTGGAATTCCAACGAGTACCAACTGGAACTAAGTGGATCTATGTGGGAAACAACTCTAGAGCTGAAGTGAAAGGAATTGGCACCTGCCAACTGAACATGCGTGGTGGACGCACTTTGTTCCTTCATGATGTATTGTATGCTCCGGAGATTCGTCGGAATTTAGTGTCTGTTTTAGTGTTGGTTATACTAGGTTTTAATATGAATTTCTATAATAGAGGTGTGGATTTGTTTTTAGATACAAATTACTATGGTTGTGGTTATTTTCTGGATGATTTCATTGTATTAGATATTGACTATGTTAATGCAAATGTTTGTTATTCCTTTATCACGTCTCCTAATACCTATGATAATGATGTGAATGTGTGGCATGCTAGACTTGGTCACATTGGCCAACAATGTATGAATAGACTAGCCAAAGATGGCTTGTTGGGTAACATTGAAAAAGTCGATTTGCCCATAAGTAAGCATTGCCTATAAGGGAAAACGACAAAGAAACCATTTGGGAAAGGTAAAAGAGCTGAATTTCCTCTGCATTTAATCCATTATGATGTATGTGGTCCAATGAATATGAGAGGAAGGCATGGGGCTGTTTATTTCATCACCTTTATTGATGATTATACTCGATTCGGATATGTCTATTTGATTTATCATAAATCTGAAGCAATAAGTTGTTTCAAAAGGTTTATGAACCTGGTAGAAAATCAATTAGACAAGAAAATAAAAGTATTGAGATCCGATCGAGGTCGAGAATATTTATCTGATGAGTTCAGAAAATTGTGTGATGAAAATGGAATAGAAAGACAGTTGTCTATTTCATATACTCCTCAACAAAATGGTGTTGCGGAGAGAAGAAACAGAACTCTACTAGAAATTGTTAGGTCCATGATGGCGCATGCTAACTTACCTATCACTTTTTGTAGTGATGCGTTGTTAACTGCTGTCTATATACTTAACCGGGTGCCTTCCAAATCAGTTACTTCCACTCCATATGAGTTATGGACAGGTAGAAAATCGGACTTAAGTTTTCTTAAGCCATGGGGTTGTGCTACCTATACACATAAGTCCTCTCATAAGTTTGGGAAATTGGCCCCTAGAGGAAAGAAGAGTATTTTCATAAGATACTTAGAACACTCAAAAGGGTATGTGTTTATAGGTGAGTAGGAAAGTGGGAGTATAACTGAATTTGAATCACGGGATGTCACATTCTTGGAGGATGAATTTCCTAAGAAGGGCGAAATAGGGGGAGATTACTCCCTATTTGAAACATTGGATCAAGATAATGATATTAGTGGAGTTCGTCCAAGTGGGAGTAATATGAAAAGTGATGAATTAAATTCAACTCATTCTCAATTACACCCACATGATGAGACGACATCATCATTATCTAATCCAAGTAGGAGCATGATGGGGAATGATGTGCAAAGTGTACAATCTCTCATACGGCGAACAAGTCGTCAAAGTATTTCCCGTCGACGTTTTGACATTGAAGGGAAAACTTTTATGGTTGCTCCACAAGATGAGGATGAGCCAAGAAATATTAATGAGGCTCTGAATTGCCCTAATAAGAAAAAATGGATTCATGTAATGGAAGAGGAAATGGAGTTAATGAAATCAAACCAAGTTTGGGAACTGGTTGATCTTCCAAAAGGACGCAGAGCTATTGGGAACAAGTGGGTTCTCAAAATAAAGCGAAAGGCTGATGGCTCAATAGAAATGCATAAGGCTCGCCTTGTGGCGAAGGGGTATAATCAACAGGAATGAATTGATTACGAAGATACATTTTCTCCTGTAGTGAGATTTACCTCGATTCGCATTATTCTGGCATTAGTAGCTAGTATGGATCTTGAGTTACATCACATGGATGTAAAGACTGCTTTCCTCAATGGAGAATTAGAGGAAGAAATATATATGGAACAACCTGCTGGTTTCATAGTGAAAAGGCCAAGAAGAAAATGTATGTCGACTTTTGAGGTCGATATATGGCCTTAAGCAGTCATCGAGACAATGGTATATACGTTTTCATAATGTCATAATGGCATATGATTTTACAATGATTGATGATGATCATTGTGTATATATCAAAAAATCCAAGGATCAATTTATGATCATATCATTATATGTTGATGATATAATGATTGCCGGAAGCAATATGGAGTTTGTTAATACTGTCAAGAGTTGGTTGTCTTTCAACTTTGAGATGAAAGATATGGGTGAGGCTGCATACATTCTTGGAGTTAAGATTTCAAGAGATCGTTGTCTCTTTCGCAAGAAACATATATAAATAAGGTTCTTGAACGATTTCGTATGCAAGACTGTAAACCCATAGACACTCCTATTGCAAAAGGTGAAGGATTGAGCTATAGACTGTGTCCAAGGATTCCACAAGAGAAGGAACAAATGAAACATGTTCCTTATGCTAGTGCTGTTGGGAGCTTGATGTATACTATGATGTGTACAAGACCCGACATATGTTTTGCAGTTAGAATGGTAAGTAAATACCAATCCAATCCAGGTCCAGCACATTGGAAAGCCGTTAAGAGAATACTGAGGTATCTGAAGGGAACTGCTGATTACAAGTTGAATTACCAAGGAAAGGATCTGCGACTTGAAGGCTATTCAGATGTTGAATTACCAAGGAGTTTGTTAATACTGTCAAGAGTTGGTTGTCTTTCAATTTTGAGATGAAAGATATGGGTGAGGCTGCATACATTCTTGGAGTTAAGATTTCAAGAGATCGTTCGAAGAGATCGTTGTCTCTTTCGCAAGAAACATATATAAATAAGGTTCTTGAACGATTTCGTATGCAAGATTGTAAACCCATAGACACTCCTATTGCAAAAGGTGAAGGATTGAGCCATAGACTGTGTCTAAGGACTCCACAAGAGAAGGAACAAATGAAACATGTTCCTTATGCTAGTGCTGTTGGGAGCTTGATGTATGCTATGATATGTACAAGACCCGACATATGTTTTGCAGTTGGAATGGTAAGTAGATACCAATCCAATCCAGGTCCAGCACATTGGAAAGCCGTCAAGAGAATACTGAGGTATCTGAAGGGAACTACTGATTACAAGTTGAATTACCAAGGAAAGGATCTGCGACTTGAAGGCTATTCAGATGTTGATTGGAGGATATTTAGATGAAAGAAAATCTACCTCAGGATTTGCTTTCTTATAGAACAATGGTGCCATATCATGGAGTAGTAAGAAGTAAACATGTATAGCCTTATTCACGATGGAAGCTGAGTTCATGGCATTATCAGCAGCAGTACAAGAAGGAGTTTGGCTTAAGAGATTTTTGGATCATTTAGGTGTTATTGAGAAAGTTGCAAATCCATTATTGGTTAACTGTGATAGCCAAGCAGCTATAGCGTACACCAAAGATCCAAAATATCATGGCAAGACCAAACATATAGATACCAAGTATAACTTTGTAAAAGATATGGTTGCACGAAAGGATGTGAACTTACGGTACATATCTACGCATAGAATGGTAGTAGATCCTATGACAAAGCCAATACCTAGAGATGTGTTTTATGGTTATGTAAAATCTCTAGGATTGCGTAGAGTCTGATGTACTGAATTGTAATTTCCCTGAGTTGTTCACATTTATGAAATTTTGTTTTTCATTGATTAATGCCTATGAATCTTTGTATGATCTTTATGCATCTTAATGCTCAGTGCATTACTTTAAATTAAGGAAGTATGTCGGACAGATAAAAGATTAGCCCACTCACACGGGTAATCGCTTCTATTTACTGTGTGACAAATAGAGATGAGACTGTTTTTAAGCTTATTATCTAGGTGATAATCGAGAGCTCAAGCTTAAAATACGTGTGTTGCCTTAACTGAGTGTTAAGATGATAACATAATACTTACGATGTTCGAAAGTAAAATACTTTACATATTTTACTTTATCTGTCTATGATGCTAGATGTGATTTCTGATGAATTTTGTAAATGAGTAGATACGTGAACTCAAGTTAGACATTTGGTAAGTTTGAACTATCATCTATACGGTATTGAAAGGTCTAGACATACGCTCCATGGGAAATGAGTTAATACCGTAATACGTATTTCATACTATGTATGCATGAGACGACTAATAAGAGTGGCAAAAGTTTGATCTCAACTTTTATGCCGTGTGAGACTCTTGAGGAAAAGAGTTCCTCAAATTTTAGTGCCCTCAGGACTCTTACTTATTCTCAAGATTTCTATTTAGTGTTTGCTATCTTATGATGTTGCCAATGGTCATGAGATGATTCGATCTAATGGTGCATTTCTAAAAAGCAAGCTAAACTGAAATTGAGAGTTTGAAGGAAAAAGGAAGATCGTTTTTGGAGAATCACATTGTAGTTTTGTATTCACCGTCGACCAATTATGACTGTCTTTGTGATAATTATAATTGTGAGTACAATATATATATATCATTATTTAAAAGAGATCAAGAGAGATATAAATGTGATCGATTGATCTAGGGCACTGCATACTAAATTTACTCAGAGTGTGACGCCCAATATGAGCTGCTATATATTCCTAACAGATGGATAGCAACGAGCTCTCAAAGTATGTTGGTCGCATGGATTATTCACGGGTATGAATGTTAAAGAGAGATAAAGAGAATCCTGTTCGGCCCACCATATGCGAGTAGGAGATGATGGTTTTATTAGTGATGGGCTTAAGGCCCGTCCGCCCATGTTGGGCCTAAAAGCCCGGCTCACAAGAGTAGGGCCCATGGATGAAGGGGCACGATTAATTGTTTTTTAGAGGGACATATATAAGGGAGGAGAGAGAGGGAGAATGTACCTCTTGGCATTAACGTACGTACGTCTCCCTCTCTTTCAAACGTTCACTCTCTCTCAAATAGAAGAAACAGTAAGCACAAGGCAACTTTCTTCTCCCCTTCCAAGCGAATTGTCGTCATCGGATCGAACATGACCATTTTCTCTTCCTCTTATCGACATTGGTGTTTAATCTGTGGCTAACAAGGTATGCTCGAATCCGTGGTGTGCTTTAGGATCGGTGATACGTGTTGTTTTCCGGGCTCATCTTCCGCATTCATTTTAGGGTTCGATTTAGCGTCGAATCCGGTTTTGGATCCGTTATTCCCAATAAGAACAATTTATAAACCCTTGAACTCATTAAGTTAGGGTCTTTTGCCTATGAAATTTTAAGTTGTGACTTTCAGTTCCTATCTTGGAAATCTACGGACCCCCAACCAATTGTATCGATCCATAGGATTGGGCCAGCATGTTTATTGTTGAAAGTGTAATAAGTCGTCTCCATCGTGAAGGAAAATATAGTATCTAGCTAGTAGCTGAAACAACATAATCTTTCTAGATTTTCTATGGAGTTTTGTAAAGTGGTTGATATTAGCATAGTACAATGCAACTTGTGGAAGATTTCATATGTCCTTCTCCTAAAGTCAATTATTGATGTTCCCTTGTAAGTCTTTCTTAGCCATTTACTCTTCATCAAGTTCCATGAACTATCAATTTATTGTTACACCCAAAATAGTTTGCACTTAAATTGTAAAATCTGAACATGTGGCTTGGAAATCTCCTGACGAACTGATCAAGTGGTTGGCTTTCACATAGTACAATGCAACTTGTAGAAATAGCCCTTTCTAAGTCAATTTGTGCCATCTCCTTCTAAGTTTTTCTTAGCCCTTTGCCTCTTCGTCAAGTTCCAAGAACTTTCAGTTAATTGCAATCCCCGAAATAGCTTACACACAATTGATGGAATGTAAACATGTGCCTTTCGATTTCCAACTTGGAAATTTCCTAATGTGCCAATCGATTGTGCATCGAGGATTGGACCGGCATCTTCATTACGTTTGTTATAAGTGTACAAGTAGTCTCCATCGTGAACATAATTATGATATTTAGCTGGTAGCTTCAAAGCAGGACTCTTTCCAAATGGTCGATTTTCACTTAGTACAATGCAACTCGTGGAAGACTTCATACATCGTTCTTATAGTCAACTTTTTTGTTTCCTTGTAAGTTTTTCTTAGCCCTTTGTCTCTTCATCAAATTCCACGAACTATCAGTCAATTTTTGTTGTTTCCTTGCAAGTCTTTTTTAGCCTTGTGCCTCTTCATCAAATCCCATGAACTATCAATTTATTGTAATAATTAGAGCAGTTTGCGTGTAGTTGGTGGAATTTAAACCTGTGACTTACAAGTCCTAAAGTATATATCTCTTGACACTCCAATGAACTGCGCCAATCCAAATAATAGAGCAATGCAAATTATGAAGGACCTCATACATCGTTGTCAAAATGTCAATTGTCGATGTCTCCTTATAAGTCTTTCTTTGCCCTTTGCGTGTTCATCAGTTTCCACGAACTTTCAGTTTATTGCGATACGCATCCTCAGAATTGTTAATTACCAAGGTCGATGTTGATGAATGAAAGATATTTCTTACGATGATATGCCAATAGCATATCGAAGACGGTGGGGAGGAAAACCGATCACTGGGATCAATAAGGCAGATAGAGACGGTAGCTCTTACATTATTCACTAGCAGAATAGTCAAAAATTTCTCTATTGCTCTAGTGTGTTGTATTTATGTACATATTCAACTCTAAATGCTGCTTTAGTGTATTGCAAAATGAATTATCGCATAGCTAATAGCTATTGATTATTAGTGCTGCTCCATTTTTTGTTTACTGTGTTTGCAAATTCACTGAAGATAATGGTCTACTGCTGAATATGTGATCATCATGAAATCTCTTGCCAGCAACGCTTTTGATGCTCTAATTCACATACACAGCATCAGCTTATACTAACAATCATAAGGCTTAATGAAAGGGAAGCACATGAAAAACCATTTTGAAAACACGACAAACTATCATCTTGCTTTACAACATGCTTATTATCACATTAATCATGTCGTAACCTATATATACATAATGTTACACGCAATGAGCAATCCGAGACGCAAGATGATGTCTTAATCTACATCAAGGATATGCTTTGCGGTGTGCCTCCAATCCTGCCAGAGCATAGCATATTTAGGGTTCGTAATCAACTGCACAAAGTAAACCACAAAGCCTATGAACCGGAGATTCTAGTTGTCGGCCCTTATCACTATGGAAATGACAAGCTCAAATTCATGGAGGACCAAAAGAAGCGGTACATGCAGCAGTTGCTTTGGAAAAGAAATGAGAGTGTCGACGGGCATATGCCGACTCTAAGGGAACTGAAACAATGGGCATGTGATTGCTAAGCAGAAACCATCTATTGCTCCCCAAAACAGTTCCAAGCGATGATGCTCATTGATGGTTGTTTCATTGTCGAGTTGTTCCATAAGTTCATTACGGAGGAATTGAGAGGCAAAGACGATCCGCTAATGAAGGCAGATTGGATTCGATACTGACTCCAGCGCAATTTACTGCTTCTCGAGAACCAACTCCCGCTTTTCATCTTGAACAAGCTACATGACCTGACTAAAGGTCCGGATGAGTATCTCGAGCTCATCGATAAAGCCACCAGTTATTTCGACCTAGGAGACTCGAGCAAGCCGATATCCGACTCTTCACGAGAGCAAACATTTTCTCCATCTAATGCACACATGTTTGACTTCTGGCTTGCCTAAGGTGCCCGACTAAATGGCAGAGCCCCGCCGATGATAGAAAAACTCGTGTTCATGTCCTCAGCGACGGAGCTCTGGGAGTCCGAAGTCAAGTTAAAGGCAGTGCGAGGGCGGCACATGAAAAACATCAGATTGAAGAACTGGAAACTTGAGATACCAGTCTTGAGTATACAGGACCACACCAAGTCACAATTTCGAGACCTAATCACGTATGAGCAGCATCATCAAGGCAGAGACATCATCTACTCTACCAACTACATGACCTTCATAGATTGCCTCGTAAACTCTTCTAAGGATGTTGAGGTATTCTGCCACATAGGGATTATCAAGAACTACTTGGGCGATGACGAGTTGGTTGCACAGATGTTCAACAAGATGGGTGACTATGTCACTCTATCCAATTTCTATTACTCCGAGATCTTCAAAAATGTGAATGTGTATTGTAACATGAGGAGGAACGTTTGGATGGCGAAACTGCGGAGGGAATATTTCCATGGTCCTTGGGCTTTCTTGTCCATTGTTGCAGCCATCATATTGTTCCTTCTCGTAGCAACTCAAACATTATTTAGTATTCTTTCTTACAAAAAGCAAAAATAAATGTGACCAATGCTGGTTAATATATTTCTCACAGTTTATTGGAATACGTAAAATAGTTTACATACAATTGGTGAAATCTAAATATGTAACTTTCAGCTCCTAACTTGATAATCTCTGAACGAGTTGTTCACCTGCACCAATCCAGAGAATTGGGCCAGCATCCTTATATTTGCAATAATCACAATTGTAGAAGTACTCTCCGTCATGAAGGCAATTGTGGTTTCTAGCCGATACGTAGAACGTAGAGAAAAGTACCAAAATAGTTATAAACCTTTTGTATTGGTACCAATTCAGTCCTAAACTTTTAATTTTGGACCAATTTAGTCCTAAACATTTTTACATTAGTACCAATTCAGTCAATCCAGCTAATTTAAGCCAGAAAATGCTGACGTGGCCGCTAGCGGTCTTATGTGGTGCCATGTGACAAATTTTATAACTTTTTTATAATTTTTTTTTCAGATTTTTTAAATTATTATTTTTTTCCTTTTCTTCTCCTTTTTTTTTCCCCTTTTCTCCTTACCCTTGGCCGGCGAGGTTGCCGGCCGGCCGACCATCATCGACCACAGGCTGGTCAGGGCGAGGGGCCCCACGCCCTCTCGCCCCGGTGAGGGAAGCTGCGCCCTCGCCGTCCATAGGCGAGGGCGCGGAAGCCCTTGCTCATGGCGGAGTGAGGGTGCGGCGGCCCGCCCCAGATCTAGGCGAGGGGGCGGTAGCGGGCATCTCGTATCCTCCAGTTGCGAAGCATCTCTCTCTTCTTCTCTCAATCAAGCTCAACGGTACTCTCTCTCTTTCTCTCTCTCCGCCCACCCGCATGCACGCACACGCGCACGCACGCTTCCTTCCGCAAAGCAGTCATATCTTGCACGAGACATGTTTGTGAGAATGCTTGACATGACCCCTGACCACCACCACTTCCTTCACCGATAGCTACAAGGCTTGAAATTGTGGAGGGCCACCGCACCCTCGCCCGCCACGAGCAAGGGCTGCTGCACCCTCACCTATGGCTAACGAGGGTGCAAAGGCCCTCGCCTGGATCTAGGTGGGGACCGACACGCCCGTGCCCGTGTTCGGCAAGGCCACATCAGCAATTTTCGGCTTAAATTAGCTAGATGAACTAAATTGGTACCAATGCATAAAGGTTTAGGACTAAAATGGTCCAATTAAAAAGTTTAGCACTGAATTGATACAAATGCAAAAGGTTTAGGACTATTTTAATACTTTTCCCATAGAACGTAGGATTCTTTCCGCCTGTTCCATGACGTTTTGTGAAATGGTCGGTTTCTACATGGTACAATGCAACTTGTGGATGACTTCATGCATCTCTCTCCTAAAGTCAACTTTTGGCGTTTCTTTCTTAGTCTTTCTGAGACCTTCGCATCTTCATCCAATTTATCGACAACCAAGGTTGATGGACCAAAATAAAAGGTGTTTGATTTTTGTATAAATGGATGGTGCATGCGGAGTCTCATTTATCTCTACTTCACTGAAAAACAATCCCACAAGAAGAGGACTGGATACTACATGATAGGAGCTAATCTAGCTTGGCCAAAAGAATGAGCAACCACCAACATAATCAAGTAAGTCTTTACGAATTTGCCTTCTCTTTTCTGATCCTTGACTGTTGTGATTATTTACACAGAGGGGAAAAAAGGGAAAATTACCGGTAGACAAGTTTTTAATAATTTGTTATTTGTTCGAATTTTTAATTATTTTTTTATCTTTTATTCTCTCTCTCTCTCCTCCTCCTCCTCCTCCTTGCAACCGGCCAGAGGGGAGGACTGACCACTAGACTCAGGTGGCTAGCTGATGGCGAGCTTGCCTGCCATCGCTAGGCAAGGGTGAGCTTGCTTAGCCACTGACAAGCTTGAACTTGTCGGATCTTGGTAAAGGCAAGATCACTTAGCAATTGTTAGGCTCATCTTCACTGGATCTAGCGAAGCCTTGCCTTGCCGGTGGTTGGGCATGCTAGCTCTCACCTAGATCCGATGAGGGTGAGCCTCACCGTCATTGAGCATGACACTTAGAAGACTAAGAAAGAGCGAAGAGTACTCGTTGACGGATTTGTGGATGGCATTGCCGAACATGGACAGCCCCGAGTTCATGGCAGCGAAGAAGCCCTTATTTTGGTTCTTCTTCGGACTCCCCATCCCCGTCTCTCTCTCTCTCTCTATAGCCCGCCAGCGACGGCGAGGCTCACCCTCGCCAGATCTAGGCAAGAGCGAGCTCACCTAACCACTGGTGAGGTCAAGCTCACCGATCCACTGGCAAGGCTCACCCTCGTAGAGGCCTAGGCGAGCTCACCCTCACCTAGCGACGATGAGGAGAGCTCACCATTAGTTGGCCGCTTGAGTTCAACATCTTTTCCTCCCCTATTGCCGGTCGCCGAAAGGAGGAGAAAGGAAGGGGAAGGAGGAAAGGAAAAAAATAGAGAAAAAAATGGAAAGAAGAAGAAGAAAAGATTAAAAAATTAATTAAAAAATCCAAAACATAAAAAATTATTAAAAAACTTTCCACTAATGCCGGCCAGCATCCACGTCGCGCTGGCTGGCCAAATTTAATCGGATGGACTGAATTAGTACAATTGGAAAAGATTTAGGATTGAAATGGCAAAAAAAATAAGTTGGCACAATTGCAATATGTTTAGGACTTTTTTGATAATTTTCCCAAAGAAAAAGTTGAAGGATGAGACCATTTCTTTTTAATTCCAAATTATGGTCCATTGATTAACATGATTTTGGGAATCATTAAATTAAATTGTACGCATTAGATCTTATTCGGGGCACTGAAATTACGTTAACTGACACTTCGTAATCAGACAAAGTCTCTAGTGCATCAATTTTGTCTTCTCTTGATTTAGTTACCAATTGCTTTCATCCTAGACTTATGTCTGCCATTTAATCAGCACCGACCTAGGGAGCCACCAGGCCGGTGGTGGCTGCCTCCCTAGGTCCAAAAAATTCCTTATATTCTTAGGTAGAAAAATTCAAAAGAAAAAAGAGAAAGAAGAAGAAAGAAGAAGAAGAAGAAGAAGAAGAAGAAGAAGAAGAAGAAGAAGAAGAAGAAGAAGAAGAAGAAGAAGAAGAAGAAGAAGAAGAAGAAGAAGAAGAAGAAGCATTTACTGGAAGCTTGTCTGGCCTTCTCTAACCTCATATTCTCAATTCCCACGCATTTAATGATATCTCTGTATTTTATCTTGGTTCAATTTCGTTCCAATAATTCTTCTTATGTAGTTTAAAATTATTCAATGCGGTTCTTATGCCTTCAACATGGATGGCAAGTAGTTGACGATAAGAACACACAAAATAAATTTGAAATGTAATTTGGGGACTCATGTTCTCAAAATGCTGGCCGGCATCCACGCTTGGATTGGCCAAATTTAATCGGATGGACTGAATTAGTACAATTGGAAAAGATTTAGGATTGAAATGGCAAAAAAAATAAGTTGGCACAATTGCAATATGTTTAGGACTTTTTGATAATTTTCCCAAAGAAAAAGTTGAAGGATGAGACCATTTCTTTTTAATTCCAAATTATGGTCCATTGATTAACATGATTTTGGGAATCACTAAATTAAATTATACACATTAGATCTTATTCAGGGCACTGAAATTACGTTAATTGACACTTCGTAATCAGACAAAGTCTCTAGTGCATCAATTTTGTCTTCTCTTGATTTAGTTACCAATTGCTTTCATCCTAGACTTATGTCTGCCATTTAATCAGCACCGGACCTAGGGGCCACCAGGCCAGTGGTGGTTGCCTCCTAGGTCCAAAAATTCCTTATATTCTTAGGTAGAAAAATTCAAAAGAAAAAAAAAGAAAGAAGAAGAAAAAAGAAGAAGAAGAAGCATTTACTGGAAGCTTGTCTGGCCTTCTCTAACCTCATATTCTCAATTCCCACGCGTTTAATGATATCTCTGTATTTTATCTTTGTTCAATTTCGTTCCAATAATTCTTCTTATGTAGTTTAACATTATTCAATGCGGTTCTTATGCCTTCAACATGGATGGCAAGTAGCTGACGATAAGAACACACAAAATTAATTTGGAATTCAGATTAGTGTCTAAAAGATTGCTGGAGAGATGAAATTTGGGGACTCATGTTCTCAAAACTATTCTATAGACCCCCCCTTCCCCGGGGGCATTTAGAGATTACTTTAAGGATCATATATTTCCCAAAAAATAGTATGATGACCAAAATCAAAAACTGGCAAGAGTATATACAAGGACAGTTTTTGTAAGTAGCCCTTAATGAAAGGGATGCACATGAAGAACCATTTTAAGAACATGAAAAACCATCATCTTACTTTACTCCGTGCTTATTATCACATTAATTATGTCCTAGCCAATACAGCATGCTGGGATCTATGACCGTTCCATGGTGCAAGATCATGTCTCAATCCACATTGAGGATATGCTTCGCGGTATGCCTGCCACTTCACCAGAGCATAGTATATTTAGGATTCATCATCAACTGCGCGAAGTCAACGAGAAAGCCTATGAACCAGTAATTCTAGCCATTGGTCCTTATCACTATGGAAATGGCAAGTTCAAATTCATGGAGGAGCAAAAACTGCGATACTTGCAGCAATTGCTGAATAGGAGACAGGAGGGAAGCATCGACAGGTATGTGATGATTCTCAGGGAACTGGAACAGCGGGCGCGTAATTGCTATGCGGAAACCATCGACCTCTCCCAAGAAAAGTTTCTTGCAATGATGATCATTGATGGCTGTTTCATCGTTGAGTTGCTTCGTAAGTGCATTTTGGAGAAATCGAGAGACGAAGACGATTCAGACAGGCTTCGATACTTCAGCTGCCGCTATTTAGATGATCCACTTAGGGAGTCAGATTGGCTTGAATACTACCTCTGCTGCGATTTACTGTTGCTCGAGAACCAACTTCCTCTTTTCATCTTGAGCAAGCTATATGACCTGACTAAAGGTCCGGACGAGCATCACGAGTTCAACGTAGTCGCCATCGAGTACCTTACATGTGAAGAAGGAGGCCCCGACCGAAATTGGACGAGGGGCAACTGGGAGCATCTTTTGCATCTGTACTACGGGTGGCGCACTCATGGCTTGCCTGAAAAGCCCCTGCCACACTGCACACTAGTCATGCCCTCGGCGATTGAGCTAAGGGAGTCAGGAGTTAGGTTTAGGGCTGCGAAAGGGCGCCACCTGGGCGACATCAAATTCGAGAATGGAACACTCGAGATACCGGTCTTGGATGTAGAGGACGACACCGAATCAGAATTTCGAAACCTGATCGCATACGAGCAGCTTCATCAAAGGAGAGACATCTATTACTTTACGCATTACGTCAACCTCATGGATTTCCTCATAAACTCTTCAAAGGACGTCGAGATACTTTGCCGCACAGGAATTATTAAGAACTACTTGGGTGATGACAAGGCGGTTGCACAGATGTTCAACAAGATGTGTGACGAGGTCCTTATATTTGGTTCCTATTACTCCGAGATCTTCCAAAATGTGAAAGCACATTGTGACAAGAGGAGGAATGTCTGGATGGCAAAACTAAGGAGGGAATATTTCCATAGTCCTTGGGCTTTCTTGTCCGTTGTCACAGTCATCGTGTTGCTCCTACTCACAGCAACACAAACTATATTTACTGTTCTTTCTTACATGAGGTAAAGTTAAATGTGATCAATGCTGGTTCATATATTTCCTAAACCATCTACTTGTGTTCTATAGCCAGTAGTACTATCTTGGTTCTCCAATGAGGACGAACCACATGTGCTTAAAGATAGTGAAAAGTGTTTGTGCTTTAAATGAGGTCCACAAATCTCTTCATTTGGAACTAGACAGTTACAACAAGACATTAGGAACCAAGTTATAATATGGTTCAAAAAGAAATGAAAAAAGAGGTAGAGCCAAGTTAGACGATTAAATAGGTATGGTAGGATCACCCTACAAAAGTCTCTTCTTCCCACAAAAATATCCAACTGGTTCTCTGATCATGACCTAAAAAAGAGTTACACCAACTTGGATGACAACTCAGAAGAACACGTAGCAGCTTCGTATCTCTGAACGATTTGATGGAATCCACATCGATAGTAGGAGAAGTTCTCCAAATGATAGTATCAGCAACCTCTGAATTAGGATGGATACTCCCAAAAACAAAATCAGCCTTTGGACTGTCTCTTGATCAGCTACGCTTGCATTAATAGAAATGCCATGCTACTCTGTAAGAAAACTGCAAACCAATGAGCTTCACAACGTCAACCTTATTTTGCTGATAAATTTGTCTAAAACAGCCCAAGTGAGAGAAGCAATTGTTCCATGTGAAGCCTTATCAAAACAACATTAAATTCTCATAGAAATCAACCAACATTTAATAACAGAAACGCAGGTATAATTCTAGGATGGTCTAAAACACATTCATTCATGTCAGCCAACAAAATATGCAATTTGCAAGGAGGTAAGTTTGTTCGCCTCCTTCCTCTGCACATTTAATTTCATGCATTTAATAACAAAACAAAACTAGAATTAGTTTTAAGTCTCTAAACACATAATAAATAGTCATCCACCAAGCATTCATCCTTGTAACAACATTTTCCAAATTGCACAACACCTCTCTCCTTCCAACCAAACTAAGCACAATGCCCCCAATAACACAACATCACGTGATCAGCAAATAGTACATCCATCATAGGTTAGAAGCCACACGTTAGCAGGTCCGATAAGTCTTAAAAGCAAACATGTGCATGAAATATGTATTGTAAAGGATAATTGTTTTCTGATGATCAAAATGAAAAAGGATTACAAATATATATATATATATATATATATAGATTATGTGTGTGCTTAACCCTACTCATAACTAAGTTACTATTTTACCCTTATTACTCATAATATTTCTCAACACTCCCCTCAAGTTGGGGATATAGATATCAAATAATCCCAACTTGCTACATAAGATGCTCACTCTATTCCCCCCGTAGAGATTTCATAAAAATGTTTATGTAGTTGATCCTCCAACTTTGTGTGTTGAAGAATAATGTCACCTTTATGAAATTTTTCTCACGAAATGACAATCAATCTCAATGTGCTTAGTTCACCGTGGAAGACTGGATTAAATACAATATGAATAGCAGATTGATTATCACAATACAACACCGATGGATTTGACTAATGACATCTCCAATCTCTCGATAGTAACATTCTCAACCATACTAATTCACTTGTCACATGAGCCATAGCACGATATTCAGCTTCAACGCTTAATTGGGAAACTACATGTTGTTTCTTGCTTTTCCATGCAACTAAATTACCCCCAAGAAACACACAATAGCTCTGAAGTAGATCTCCTATCCAGCCGGACATCCAGCTTAGCTCGCATCAAAAAGCTTGCGCAAAATTGTTTAGATGGCCATAATTCTTGAACCGTAGTCATTTACCCGGCACTCCTTTCAAAATATTTGACGATCCAAAGTATAGCATCCCAATGAGTGGTATGAGGAGAACTCGTGAACTAACTTACTACACTCACCACGTAAAGATATATTGGGTTTTGTAATAGTAAGATAGTTTAACTTACCAACTAATCTTCAAATACTTTGCTGGATCATGTAGTAATACTCCATATTCTGCATCAAGTTTCATATTGGGATCCATAGGGGTATCGATCAGCTTTACTCCAAGAAATCTAACCTCACCAAGGATGTCCAAGACATACTTTGCTGCGATAAATTGATACCAGCATTAATAGGATACTTCAATACCAAGAAAGTATCGAAGACGTCCCAGACCTTTAGTACCGAATTCTTTTATTTAGAAATTGCTTAAGTTTTTTAATACCACCTTGAATAAACTGCCGCAATGATGATATCATCCACATATACAACTAGAAGGATACAACCTAATCGAAGACACGTAGCTGAAAACTGAATGATCTACCTGACACCGCTTTAATCCAAATTTGATAACCGCATCACTAAATTTACCAAACCAAGCACGAGCAGATTATTTAAGTCCATGCAAAGCTTTGTGTAAATGACACACCACATTCTCCTCCTAAGCAATAAACCCGTGTAGTTGCTCTATGCAGACCTCCCTACTCGCATCACCATGTAAAAAGGCATTTTTGACATCCAATTGATAAAGGATCCAATAAATTGCATAGCCAATGAAATGAACACACGGACGGAGGGAATTTTGGCTAAGGGAGAGAATGTGTCATTATAATTGACATCATAAGTTTGAGTATACCCTTTCGCAACTAATCATGCCTGCAATCGATCAAGAGTACCATCCGGGTGAACTTTAATAGTGAAAACCCAACGACAACTAACAGGTTGCTTATCAGTAGGTAAAGAAGTAAGCTGCAAAGTTTTGTTATGAATTAGTGCCCGCATTTCATCTTCCATGGCATGATGCCAACTCGAATGAGCAAGAGCTTCAGCAACACTGCTAGGCATAGAAATAGAAGACAACAACGAGACAAAGATAGAGAAGGTAGGATATAAATGACCATAGGACAAAAAATTTGAAAGAAGATGATGCATACTAACACAATCAGAAAGACCAGAATAACGATCAATAGGACGACCAAACAAGAATGTGTACCTTTTCAAGAAGCAATGGGTAGATCGGGATCAAAGGTCATAATCGCAACCGATGGGAAACAA